>LYUA01002464.1:153498-164731 GCA_002093875.1 Calopteryx splendens
ATTCTTTTCTTAGTTACTAAATTAGAACTCGAATAATATAACCAAGAAGCTTTTGACGCCATCACGCCAGCGACGCCAATGCAGTGACACTTGGCTTAAGAAAGTACATGCTTAGGCATTTGGCCTCATGCACGAAAAGGTCACGGGACTCTTCATCCGCAATCCCCCGGAGGTGCCAACCACACCTTTAACGAGATGAAATGGTAACAAAGATTACCCAGCTGCGTCAATTTGTTTTCCGAGGCGTGTCATTAGGACAAATACCCGACGCCGAGCTTGGTGGGTCGCGAAATACACCTCCATAGCCTCGGCAGTTCCACCGACCACTTGTCACTGTTAAGAAGAAAGAACGGGGAGTGTAAAAAGGTTTCTCGTGATGGTCCCCTTCTTTCTTCCATGATAAGTGAGTGAGAAGCGAAAAAATATATATAAACATAAGGAGCGCAGAGGAGGAAACCGGAATATTTGCACGCGAGCGTCGACCCTTCTTCATCTCTTTCGCTCCTATTGTGCGCATTGGTTAATGTTTTATTATTATTTTTTTAATCGTAACCTCTATTCCTTTGGCAATCCTTTGGGTGCCCTTTTCAACAACGTAGAGTACAATAACCCAATCCTCGACAACCCAACCGCTCTTCTTCCAGGCCAATTTTTTTCCTTGCCCACGTCGGGTCCATTTTTCGCAGATGACCCCCTCCTTCATTTGCATCCCTCACTCCCAGCTGGCGAACGAAATTCCCCTCGTCGCGCTGATCACCGCGATCTTCTTTTATTTGCCTTCGCAGTCCCGTGCGTCTTTTGTCGCCTTCCTGTTCTCGGCCGTCTTTTGTCATCCCCTTCCGCCCGACGCCAGTCAGTCTCCGTTTCGCTCCATTCGCGCGTTCACATTCCCCACGCAGCCTCCCCTTCAGGGCCTCCCTCTCTCGTCTCAGGTGGACCCTTTATCTCCTCCTCTCTTTGCACCTCTTTCCTCGTGATAGTTCCTCCCCCGTCTTTAGAATCAACCGTTTCCGAGTTGATGTGGTGGAACGGTGATGTCATATTCAAACTTCGAGTTAATCAGTGCCGTGTACAGTTCAATTTGTTTGTTAGGCGTGGCAATCTCATTGCTTCAATTTGAAGTGTAATCTAAACGTTAATACTCTCGAAAATGGCTTTTTGTGTTATATTCTCAATTTTTTGCTGCCTTTTGATTCGCGAAGCTCCACGGCCTTCGGGTCACCATTCGCTATGAGCTGCCCGGTTGTATTCCCGGCCATTTTGCTGGAGTCTCGAGTCCCGATGTGAAATGAACCTGATGACGCATCAGGATGGCTTCAGAAATTGAGCTTTTTGAAGTCAACGTAACCTGAAAGGAAACCTGCAATCCGAGCAGCTTCATACGCATGCATATCATATGTAGGATTGAAACGCGTAGTGCTACAACAAGCGCATTACTGTGTTAATTCTTTGCACTTATCTTAACCTTTCCTCCACTGCAACTCCCAGTTTCTTTTCTATTCCCCATTTGCAGTACTGCAAAGACCAATGGCTAGTAATTAGATACTTAATCTTAATTTAGTAATGTCAATCTACATCCCACAGCCCGTGGCATCCTTTCCGAAAAGGTTTTCAATCCGACCCACCAGTATTGAACGGGAGCTATTACATTTACAGTACACATGCTGCCTTTGTAACCGAGGTAAAATTCTAGGGCTAGGAGTGTGTGTGTTGCGGAAAGTGACGTAATGTGAGAAATGCACATTCATGAGGGTGATGCGATGGATGGAGACGCCTGGCACAGAATAACAGGCGCTGCAAGTTTGACTTGGGATTCTTTTATTCTTGGGCGAATATTTTAGGTCCATTGAGGGAGTGTTGCCCCGGAGCCAATCAGCAACTGCACACATTCATTTACTAGCTTTGTTAGTTTAGAGCAGTCCTATGAAAAATATGCGTTGAAGGATAATATGATGATGCTATATACAATAGCGATTGGCTTACATACTTCAGGAAATATACAATAATTTATAACATTACCTAATAACTCGTAAGTACAGCAAGATTCTAGCACTTGCATCATCGCATATGAGAAGACTATTGGTTTTTTCTGTCTCTTAATACAGATTAGTAGATGAAGTAACACTGCTATTCTCGTAAGGTCACTGCAGCTACTGTATGTATTGGCGTTTCAGAATTCGGCCCTAAGAAATATTATAGATCAAAAGTCTTGACACCAGTGGTAGTTAATCAGTGGCTGGGAGTGATCACCAAATGGCGACAAGGAGTTGTCATCTGATTGTGAGATTGTTGTCCTTGAGAAACCCGACCTGTCTTAGTATTAATTGGTGAATATTTTTAAAGCGGTTCTTGAAGTAAGTTATCATGTGATTCATCATAAAGTTTATTTCATAATTATAATTATCACTCCGGCTTGTATCTACTTGTTTCCTCTTTTTACTTGATTTGACTCTTTTTTTCTTGACCCGGGAAGTGGAAGTCGAAGTCTCGGGAAACAGGCGTCCCATCCCTTAGGGACATATGGAATATCTTCCTTGATATATTTTTTGTGACAGTTGTGGTGGGATGAAGAGTGAATCGTGTGAGTGTGGGGAGTTTCATGGCCGCCCTTTTTCTCTACCCCCTACGCTTTAGTGGGGCGAGATGGAATGTGGGTGGGGAAGCGGGTGTCAGATTGGAAAAATGCGATGAAAAGCGTTGGTGGGGCTTCAATGAGCATGTGATTGAAAACAAATTTCGATTTTGTTCATGGGCATTGTATATTATGTAAAATATCGAAATAAGGAATGAGTAAGTATACCTAAACCATCGAAATGAATCGAATCGAATAAGGTTGAAACCGCCGAAACGATCTAATTATTGAAATAATCGAACCATGAAAACTATCGAATCATATCAATACAAGAAGCAAGCTTATAATTCAATCGATGGAGTAATTTCAATATAAGAATAATTGAAATCATCGAATCCATCGTCTTCGATTGAATCAATGGGAGGTATACATATCTAATTATTCGAGAAATAAGTGATCGATCGGAATGCGATACGTATGTCAGGCGAAATGGATTGCTGTATATGATTTGGAATCCGTTCGGAAAATATTCGGTGGGAGCAGTCGTCCGTCGCTGCTCTTCCCCCTTGCCTTGGCTCCGACCGCCGCCGCGCCAGCCGCTTGGGTGCGCCATTAGTCAAAACCCCCTTCGGCGGCGGGGGAGAGGGGACTTCCCTGGCGGCCCACCGATCCATCTCCTCCTCCTCCTCCCCGGGGGCATTTGGTCTCCCGTCTACACCTCCGTGCTTAGCTGCCCCGTGCCACTCACTTTCATTCAACGGGTGCCAGGTTCTTCCCTCCTCCGTGCCCCCTAACGCCACCAGACGAGCACAGCAAACGCTCCAACAGCACACTTCAAAAATAGCCGTGCTATTAAGTCAGGAGTTATTTGGGAGCCTTTGTGAAAAAGGGGAAATTGCGTTGATCGTGGTGTTCGGAAAGAGTTAACAACATCTTCAGTGCGAGCGAATAGTTAACCTGGCGATTGTTGATAATGGCTGAAATCGCGCTTGAATCTTCTTACGATCAAAAAACTGTTTGATGCCAAAATAGATCCGTGGTAACCAGAGTACCATCACATCGCCATCACGTGCCAAGTAGAATAGTCTTCTGGCGAGTCTAAGTATTTAATGGAGAAGGAAAAGGCTTTGACCTTCCTATAGACATAAACGATTCCCTCTCTAAATATTTTTTAAAGTGTTTTCAACGAGAAGCAACCACGGCCGTTGGTGTGCTCTAAGTCTTAAGAATGTTTCCAATTTTCGTCGACATAGGTAAGGCAGTGGTTTACCTGATGTTCCAGCGCTCTGTTTTTATAATTAGCATTACTTGGAGTTATTGGCGTTATCTGGTTGAAGGGGTTTTTTAGGTATTGTTTTTTTGTAGTTTTTCCAAGCAAGGAGAGAAGGGCAAGAGGTACGCTAAATTGAAGGAAAGCTAAGTAAACATTTAATATGGAGCGTAGCACTCTATGGATCCGAAACCTGGCCTTTGAGGTAAAGGGATGAGCGTTGTTTATTTTGAGATGTGGAGGAAAATGGAGAAAGTAAGTAGGACAGAGGGGAAGACTAACGGCTAAGTCATAACTATGATGGAAGAAGATACCTATGAAGTGGCTGTTAGTGAAATCCGAAGAAGAGAGAGAAAAGTGGGAGGGGAAAGGAGGGAGGAGAAATTCAGAGTGGGATGGATATTGAAGGCGGGAATGGGAGGGAGAATGTTGGGTAAACAGGAAAGCGGAAGAATACTTTTTGGGTGGCGCGAAGGCAGGTTGGAAGCAAAAAGAAGTAAAGAAGAAAATAGTAATAGGAGACAATAGGGAGCCCACGCGATGTGTGGTACATAATAGTTGTTAAGTACCGTCCAATACCTACCTATAATAGGTAGATTACTCATGATGATGATGACGTAGTCTGCGTAGTTTGGGCATATCTTCATGCATTCATTAAACCGATTTTACCTATTTCTTCATTAGAAATTTCGCAGCTCTTGTTGCATAATATTTTTCGAGGATCTTGCAGGTGAATACTTGGAGATTTTAGGGCTACGTCCCCTGGTTACTGTTGGTTACTTCTGGTTACTTTTTAAGTGAACACAATTATTACTTCATCTTGTGACTGCTTGATACTTCCTGATATTTTTATTTAGATTAATCGTTTTCATTGTCAACATACATATATAGTTCGAGGTCGGGCGGTTGAAATCGCTTCGCAATAGTAACCTCGCCCCCATAATACCATTTCCCGGCCGTTAAAGGGTCTTATTTCGCCAAAGAGTCATACCGAGGGTATTTATTGTGTTATTTAATGTGAAAACCCGATGTCTGGTTTCAGATGATCAAGTTTGAAATAGTAAAATGAATCATAGAGATACTGTTTCATATTCTTTCCTGGACTGGCTCCATCGAACGCCATGCAGAATTAATTATTATTATAATATAATTTATCATTATAATATAAAACTATATAGAAATGATTAATTTTAATATAATTAATTATTATATTAATATAATATTAACATAATTTATAATATTATACTTTTTATTTTCAACCCATTATCCTGGAAATAAAATATACTCTTGAAACTGCACCTTAGGCATAATAATTCACCTATCAAACCTATTCAAATATGTACCTGATTCTGGGAGCCCACGACTCTGCTGTGCGGATGGGTCCCGTCAAAAAGAACGAGGAAAAGTTTTATTGGGGGACTTGAGCCAATTCCTTTGGAAGAAAGAGGGCTTGGCTTCTAATAGTCTCCTTGGTATTCAAGAGGTTGTGTCGGAACGCCCGAGTTCACTTGAATTTGAGTTCGCGCGAAATCCAAGGCGGCGTAACTTAACCGCTCGTCGGGCTCAGTCACGCTGCGTGGGTGGGCGAGCGAAGTTATTCGCCGGCGGGGAATTCATCCCAAGCCCTTCCGGGCCGTCACGTCACCAGGATGCTTTGTCTAGTGCCGGTCTGGTTGCATTTATTCCTTTACTGAATCAGTTTAGAGTTATCAAATGTCTTCCATGTTTAAGGGAATTGTCAAATTATGGTAGGACTAATAAATGGAAGGAAAAACTTTGGAAGGCGATGTGCGTGAATTATAACCACTATTCGGAATGGGTATGCATGCGTAATTATATTTAGTTTTCAGCCGAGTCAAACCATTTTCTTGAACTTTTCACCATAAGCTATTCTGTTTTTCTTGCATGAATGAGAATTTGATATTTCTACGGCCATGAAATATATATTCAATGAGAAAATTAACGTAGTTTTCCATTGAAACAATGGAATGAGAAAGATTCTCTGAAGTACTTTCAGGAGCTGAAATTGCATGCCATTAAATTTTTAACTGTGTAAAAAGATATAATGCGATGGGTACCTAAGACATTTTTAATCACTAACAGAATCCAATTTCTTCACCAGTTTCTTTTAAGTTCGTTCTGATGATATCTCTCTTTAACTAGTTGAATTTCCATAGTTTTTTATGAAGATTTCACATCTGTACAAAGTTGACCATATTAATTGCTTTCTGGTTTACAGTAGGAATGTAGCAAAAAAAAGCATCGAGGTGCCAGAAGTTTCGCAAGGGCATGTTACGTATGCATTCTCCCATTCGCTCTTATTCATCAGTCACGTGATCACCGTAGAATGGCTTAGGTTATCAATTCCGTAACTAGGAATCCTAGGATTTATTCCACCTCATAACCCCCTTTCTGATTCTATTAGGCGATATCGTCTATCTTGTCCTTCTAAAGTGACCGCGCCAAAAAGTATGAAACTAGGTTAAGTACAGTACTAGTATTTCTAGCATAATCGTCACTTGCGTACCATTCTCAATAGTCTATGAATGAGTGACTAGGAGAATAATATGAGCCCAAAACAAATGTTCATTTGATAATTCCCGTGTATCTTGCTCAACCACCTCACCCAATTTAGGAGCAAGTTTCCAAATATCTTTTGGAGGTGTGTGGTAGGCATTTTAAAATTATTTTATGAAAATGGCTTCCAGGTAGACGAAGAAATCCCCTAGAGCAGTATCTGACGGTTATAATGTCCATTTCACGTTTAACTCTGTCGCATATTTTTTTCCACTGATTGGACTCAATTCGTAGCTCTGAGCAAACGCGCCCCATTTTCCATTTTTATTGAGCCCCATCGAGGGCAATAATCGAGATTTGACTCCCGGGCGGGGCACCCATCATCCCTTGTGACCCCATACCAAGGGGTTACTCCCTTAGAGAAGAGTGCCCCTCCTCGTCCTTCCCCCCCCCCCATCCTCGGCAGAAGTTGAAGAGTTCATCTTGAAATAAGCTCAATGTACTGACCAGACTGCACAGCACGAGGTCACTAGTGCCCATGGCATGTCCTTCTGATGATCGCGTCTGCATGCATCAGGATTGTGGAGCGCCGCCGTTGCGTTGCGATCTGGGAAGTGGGGAGGGTTCAGTCCAGTGAATCGGAATTAGACCTCGCCCCGAGGCCCGACCTAACAAGCGTGTGTCTCATCTGGAGGGTGGGACCTTTTAACTGCGTCCTAAAATAGTGTTTCGCCATCGTTATTTAAGATGGAAGGAGTGATAATTTGGGGAATGTTGAGTGTCGTGGATTTGACTGGTATTTTACGTAATCCTACGTGAACTTTATTTTATCTCTGCTTTACAAAATAATCGAGACTAAGTGTCGTATGCTGACAGTTAAAAATGCGTAAATTATACTTTAAAATTCTTGTTCCTTATGAGTTACTTTTGACTCCGTTGAATCTGCGCGAAATTTGAAAAATTTGTAAAAATTCTTCTCAAAAGAATATATAAAAATTGAGGTCGGTAATTGACGCCAAAAAAGAGGAAATATTGTCTTTTGGTATATCCTGTGGTATGACTAGGATAGAATTTTCGAAAAGTGTATGAGAGAGTTTTTTCGCAGACTGCCTGCTATAATCCGCGGATAATAGCGGTTTGGGAATTAGCGATCTTTGAATATTTTTAAGGACATTTTTCACACACATGCACTTGGACTCAAAGTGTATCTGGAGGCCTAAATGGTCTTAAAGAATTGTTGAGGGAGGAAACAAGTAATGGTAATTGGACAGATTTTTAGTCTTTTGGCCACTGTCGTGTTTATGACGTTGGAGGATTAAAATCCATTTTTCAGTTTGCCATATTAACGTAATTAACTAAATTTTGGATAGGCGTGGAGTGGGTTTAATATTAAGGGGATTGCAAGTATAAAAGATTAGGAGTTAAATGAGTTTTAAGAGGATAATTTTTGGGCCATAGGATGTTTTTATTTTTTATTGTCTTGATAAGTTATGTTAATTTGTTTAGTCTGGTTGTCTAGTATGTCAAGTCTGGATTGAGAGAGTATGATAGGGGGTTTATTTGTGTGTGTTCTTTATCTAGAGCTGTTAAGTGAGAAGGCTTGATGTAATTTTTCTACAATGGCCCTGGCTGGGATGGGTGTGACGAGGTTGTAGCTGCGGAAGTGGGCGTGTAAAATGGCTTTGGGGAGGGCCGAGTTAGAAACTGGTCTTTTGACAGAGCTTAACGCGATGAATTTCAATTTCCCTGGGCTGCATCTATGGAGCTCATTTTCTGATGGTCTCTGAACTTTTCTGTAGAAGGGCCGAATGGAGGACAGTATAATATTTCTTCGAGTAAAGAAAAAGCATGGCATTGGAAGTATTTGTAAGTGGGGGACCCCGGAGCACGGGCGAGGAGGGGTCGCGAGCTGAGGGGCTGGAGGAGGGGAGTAGGGGAGTGGAAGTCGATTTTATCAAGGCGTGGATATTGATTCTGGAACAAACCCCGCCATCAATTATCTGTTTTCATTATTTTTCCCTATAATTGCGAATGGTTTACAGGATTGATGTTAATTTTTTTCATAAAATTTCGGAAATAATCATTGGATTTTAACGTAAAAGCGGATTGGGCTTCCAGGATTGCTCTAGATTAGTGTCCCCCAATGACGCAGGACGTATAACGATTGCCAGTTGCATTGAAAACATCTCCCTTCACCCAAGGAGTACTCGCATGCACTCGGCAGTGCTCAACTGTGGGATTTTCATGTCCCAAGTTTCAATGTCCTTAATTTTTGTGCCCTGCGGAGTTGATCTGGTCTTTCCATTCCTTTGAACCCTCCCCTCCATCATCTTGCCATGCTACTCACAAGGTTGCAATCTCGTTCGTCGTCTTCATTCATGCATATTTCGCTGTCCGTGCACGCCTCTTCTTCCTTCAGGGTTTACATTTCCTCTAAAATAATATCACTTACTTAATATCTACGACGAGGCATTTCGCATTCAAAGTCTTCTCCAGCACACTCTTACCACGTGCAGGCTACTGTCGCATCTTGATTTCCCCTTCCCTCCTACCAAGCATCCGTGCCATGACATCATTATGACCTATCACGTGCCCGAGGAGACCTGTCTACGTGTTCCACTGTTATTAAGAGTTGACCCCAAAGAACACTTTTCTCCATTTTCCACTGTTCTCGGAATTACACTGTTCAACTGGTTTATACTTCAGTCTTATTTTGTCAAATAAAGCAGGCAAGACTTCCTAGCTCGTGCAAAATAATCTTTCCGACACCTGAATTAGGTAGATCATATGTTTGAAAAGGTATCTTCTTGTTTATATTTCTATCGTAAGTCTAATGCCGACAATCATAAAAATTAAACGTTAAGAATCCCCTTTTAGCCAAAATATCTCATGAGAAAACTAACTGATTATCTTTACTTTTCTTTAAGATGAGTACGTGGGCACTCAAAAGGCATCTATGCGAGCGAAATAGCTTTGGATATCACTCTTTAGCCATTTCCAATCTGGTGTTCCGTAGAGCACTGGCGATTAATCCGTTTCCATCCGCCGATAACTGGGGATTTCCACGGGAGATTCTTCGGGAGAATTTAGAATATGAGCTCACTACTTACAAAGAGTTCGGCATATCAATTACCAGGTTTATGTAATTATTATGCACTAGGCCAATCAAGTTTTTCCGTAAAGTGTAAATAAATACGTATTACCTAGCAATGTAATTAAAACCTACCCGCAAATGGCTTCCAACATGACTGTGAACACTGGAAATAGGGCGTTCACTGGAAAAACAGCACATTCAGTGGAGAAGGACAATCTCAATTTGAATGGATAGAGGGATGAAAAAAATATGTGATAATTCTTTATTGAGCCGCTATCGTATGTGTGTGAGAAGTGCCTCAAAATTATAAACTCTTAATTATCATTATCATTGTAATTACATAAGTTTATTCAGGTAATATTTTGAAAATGATCCCTCTGGCGTAAAATTATATCCGAGGTTTATCAACTCAAAATTCTCAACTCAAATAATTCCATCAATATTTTTTCTACTTGCTTGATGGCTCTAGTTCTCGTTTATGTCCTGAAAATATCGCAGTAGTACCTACCTTTTTTTGTTCAGCTACACTGTGATTTAGTTCAGTCACATGAAGAATGGCCTCTTCCAGTAAAAATGGAAACATGAGCACAACTAAGATTTCAAGAATCCGCATCACCTATAATCAATAGAACAAATAATTATCTTCCGTGACCACGCAATAATAATCCTATTAATCGTCACTTGTTCATTTGTTTATGCAGCTTTGCATACGTTCTGGAAAGCTTATGCTAAAATGATGGCGAAAGTGGAGGTAACCTCCCTGGCCATAAATTTGAGTGCTCTACTGTAATTATTTCGTGTATCGTCTTTGACTTTAATTTTCATAGCAAGTTTTGATAAACAATAATCGGTTTAAAATAATGTATACTCGTCGAAAGTAAACTCATGATAGCTTTCATCTTATGCATCTTCAAGGGTTTCTGCAATTTCGAAAATAAGCATAAAATTTATTTTTCCTTATATTTTTAATTTACCGTTTGTCATATGGCATGAGGGAACCTATTTAGAGAGTCACGCGGTAGATCAACTATAGTGTGCGATGTGCGCGCCACCTGTGTATAGGTATATCCTCCAAGGGATGCGATGCATAAAAATATGGGCTCTGAGACATTCGTTTTCGACTCCTCGACAAAACGATATCCGAATGATGAGGCTATGCATGAGAAAATGTGGATATCGTTAGAGTGTGATCCTAAGTACCCACATCGATATCGTCCAGATGTGGCCGGGGGGGGGGGGGGNAGGGGGGGGTGCGCCATAAAAATGTCGCCATAACGCGCATCCCTGAAATATTTAGTCCACGGGACTGTGGTCCACTCCGCACCGTGGATTTTTCGACGCATTCACGATTCTGTGCCAATTTCCCCACGTTCGGAATCAAAAGTCGCAACTGCAAAGCAATGGCACAGCTATCCCCAGATACATTCAGGCAGTTTGGATGGAGTCCACTTTTTAGTCAATCAGTGCCAGTACTTAGTGTAATTGGTGGTATCGGCCGTTACTTGGTGGAAACGATTCATCATAAAACAAAAAAAAACTTTGTCCCACAGTTTTTAATTTTAACACTATAGGCATTACACTATACTAGGTTTCTAAAATTAAAATATGTGGAAAAATCAAGTTTGTTTGTCTTTTATGATGAACCAGTATTATTTATAGGATCCTTAATGTTTCATGCATGAAATTAACTTGTGATTAACATCTGTAATAATAATAAGGGAAGTTTCTTGCGAGTAAGTTCTCAATACCAACGATGAGGAATACTCGAAATTTGAATTAT
>LYUA01002465.1:3232-19432 GCA_002093875.1 Calopteryx splendens
CAAAGCTACAATTTCAAAACAGGTCACATTCTATTTCTCATATTGCATATGTAATGTGCATTTTGTGAAACCAACTGAGTATATATATATATATGTTCATTAACCTAATTTCCAACCCATGCAATGCAGAAATTATATATCCTTTTCCTTACATTATCATGCCAAATGAAACATTTTCCTTATCTTACCTGGCAAGCATCATTGCCCTCTTCTCCTCCAGCACAGAAGGAACTAGCAGGCAGAATGAAAATCTTTTCTGTCACAGCATTTATCTTGCGTATGCATTCAGCATCATTTACGATGGGAATTCCAGCTTCCCTTACCCTCAATGGTATTGGTCCAGCTGAAAAAATATTCACCAAACTGTTAAGTATGTATATGTACTTAAAACTTAAAAATATGAATCTACTATAATACTGAATCAACCATCAATATTGATACAAAGACACTTAGGTTTATCAACAAACAAGAGTTCACATATTTTGGCAGCATTTTGGGTATGGTAGAAGGAAAATTAGGATAAGAATTATGTTGGTCAAAGACACATCACATAGAGGAAGTAACTGATGACAGACAAACTATGTAGAGATTTTAAGAATAGTTTAGTACAAGGTTAAATATGGAGCATTCTATGGTTCAGAAAAATTTGAGACAAAAGGATCACCATGGACTAGTGACTTTTGAGTTGCAGATATGGATAAGAATGGAAACATTAAATATGATGAATGGAATACTGACACCGCAGTTATAAGGAGGAATTCAAAATAGGTATGAATACAGAGGAAACATTGATATGTAGTGTAATGCTGAAGGCTGCAACAGATGGGAGAATATTAGGCAAGTTGGGGAGAGGAAGGGACGACTACACTTTTTGGATGGTATAAAGGGTGGCAGAAATTAATAAGAAAGGAAGAAAAAATGCAGGGTAAAAAAATTTACACCAAAGGAAGCCCAATATGTAATAGTTGTTAGTTAATAGTAGGGTCTGCCCTAATCCTATCTTTAATGGGGAGATAATCTAAGGTTAGACCAACCAGACAAATGGAAAATCCAGGACATGACCTAGCATTTTAATTTCTGTACGGTGTCAGGGAAGAATTTCTGAAAATTCCTAAATATTTTCCTTTTTCGTGAAATTAGATATTCATCAGTTTAAAAATATTGCATATTTTATACATTTTGACGAACTTTTACACACACCACAATTTAAATTGTGGTGTGTGTAAAAGTTTGTCAACATGTATAAAATAAACAACTAGGTACCAAAAAGTTAAACCTGAACTTGTGTCTTAAAAACATTGCATTATATCAACAATGGATTTAAAATTAGTAACTCGCATTCCATGCAATATATACCTACACAATCATGGTACTGTGGTGCATCAATGAGAAACATGAGAAGAATCCTGAGAACAATAATCCTCCATTTGATTTTCTATTTGATACTTGCACCACAGGTTCATGACATATTGTATCAAGAATGCATGATAGTAACACGTGTTCAAGCATTTGGCCAAAGTGCTGAAGTGACAGTGTTCATTTAATGAATGTTTGGCAATATAACGTGTATCATTTATAGCAAGAAGAAAGGGACATTATTTTATTGTTAGTACACATCTTTTAATGCAATATGAAAATCCATATTAATACAATATAATTGTGTATTTTTTGGCTTCTAACCTATGACTTATCGATGTTATAAATACTCTATATATCAAGAGGTAAATTACCATTATATTAAAGAACAACAGTCTGCCCTAGATTTGAAAATGAACTATTATATATATAGTCATGACACCAAACAAAAAAAAAAGATTTTCGAATCATTGCACAGGATCATATATTGTACTCTAGAACCCATATATGTATATATGCAGGAAAAAAGTTCTGTAATTCATTGTCTCTTGAAATTTAAAAAAAATAAAGGTGTACCACGTTTTAAGACATTTTAAAAAAAATATCTGAATGAAAATGCATTTTACACAGTAGGTGAATTCTTGGGCAGTGACTAAGATAATACTACATACTGATGTAATATGTTTCAAAACATTCATGTAATGTATACTGTTCATTAATTTTTGTACATTTCCTGAATTATTTTCCTTTATTCTTGATTTTTATGATGCATGTGCATTGCTGATACTTGTTTTATGACTTGTCCTATACAATTAGAATTGCCCTTGGATTAATAAAGATGATGATGAACTCTATGTCCTACATTTTTTAAGAGCACCTGGTTACCCTATCTAAGGTGATAAATTGACAAGAATTGGGATTGGAATATAATTTTGAGTGTAAGACATATATCATAATTTGAAAATGGCAGTCAACATATAACAAAATGTAATGAAGTCAATTGCTAGATAAAAAAAATTAGTCAACTATGGCATCCTTCAATCATATTGACTCATTTGTGCTGAATTGGTTTCATAGATCAATATGGCTTTAATTGGATACAGCCATGTGATCGACACTAAATTCTTGGGAAAGTCTCCTCTCAAAAATCAGAGAAGTGAAAGCTTAATTTCCACAGATGTCTGAAAAGGTGGCGTTTCTTACCTTCACCCATGTATCCATAGCCTGTGACTGTGCACCTCTTCCCTGCTGCTTGGCTGACACCCCTCGCAGGTAAGCAGACTAAGCACACACCCCCTCCTGATGTATCTCCATTCCCGGAGCCCCTCCCGACTTCCCCACCACGGAGTTCTGCCTGGCCATGAAGTTTCAACAATGCAACATCGTTGTCAAGGGTCTGACTGTTATGGTTGTGATGAATGTATGTGGTTGCCACACGGAGTGTTTGGGCACCAGGGCTGCCGTATTTCCTTGTCAGGTCATGATCGCCCACCCTCACGTAGATCGCATCACCAGATCTCACAATGCTGGAAACAATCGAAAAAGTCAACATCGATATTTGTTTATAAGGTTGATCTGGTAGTAATCGGATTTCCTAATTAAGGAGGATATTCTGCCCGTCATGACAATATGAAGCTACCAGGATATGAGCAATCTCTGCTTTGAGTGATACTTTTGATATCACAATCAGTATTCAATTCAAAACAAAAACCAAAGCATATGTAAATTCCATGAATCTTGGTTATACATGATAATTATACGGATATTATATGGATAATTTCTTGGTCACACTCTTATTCATAAAAATTACAAACTTGCAGACTCCTTTCTTTAAATGGAATCAAGTGAATAACATAAAAAAATTAGCATAGATACTCGCCAAATGTGTTTCCAATGCATCGTAAATTTTATGGATTACTTCAGAGGAATATAAAAAGCTGACGTCTTTAAGGGTTAAGCAATGCTGAAACCAACCATAAATTAAAGAATTGAAGGAGAGCATTCCATGTCCAAAAACACTAGTTTTCCTTGTAAAGAAAAAATAAACACTATGCATGATATTTTCTTCAAAATTTGAGAAAAATGAGTGATGATTTACTTTGTTAATTTCACCCTGAGTTTTGCAATTAAATATATAGCTACCATTTAGTGCTTTAGAATCTAGGACAGGGCTGAGAGCAGTGTCCTATTTAACCAAAAAATGTAGCTATTTTATAAGGCTCAGAAAAATAAAAAATACTATGTCACTTGCTTAAAAAAGTGCTCTCAATGATATAAACCCTTCATATGATACAAAATTTGTATGTAGCTTGAAAGGTCATCTGATTTCATTAAAAACGTTTTTCTAATTGAAATACAGTCTGTTCAATGGTGTTACATGTCTAGGGAACTTTTTGTTCAATGGTGCATCAAAACGGCACATTAAAAATTCCCCATGACTTTTTAAAAGATCATCGCACGTACTTTGTGACACAGTGAGCTGCAGTGAGCACCCACTGAGTTCCAATCAAGGCTCCACCACACAGGTACTGGTTGAGGGAGTTGATCAGTGCCGCCTGCCAGCACCACTCCCCGGGGTCAGCATCCTCCCCTCCCACGACCCTTCCCTGCCTCCAACCGCCACCGCGAACCGACCTACTCTGGTTGAGGAACGCGAGTGCCTCCGCACCGACAAGGCTGGGAGACGCCCCAGTCACACCTTCGGCTTGCGTCATCATGTCAGGGAGCTGAGGTTTAGCCGACTCGACTGCCCCCTGTGGGAGGGCATCAGCAGGAGGTGGGGTGACGGAATTCTCCAACTCTGTGACGCTGGCATGCGCCGTGGCATTTTGCTCGGCTTGCTCGGGCGTCATCTCCCGACTTCTCCTCAGCCCGTTGACGCCACCTTTCACTCCACAGATGTACTTGCTGTGCGCAACTGGACTGCGCAGGGGTGTCTGCTGAGACGTGGTCGGAGTCGGAGGGATGCGATGGGACGACGGTGTCGGCACGCCAGGAGGCAGGTGGGCATGATGGCCGGAGGACTGCCCAGAGGTCATCACGGAATGGTGTACTCCTGGAAACAAAGGCAGGGATGTGTGGTCATGACTTAACCTCTGTTGCCTATTCTTTTTAATCTTTGATTCTCGAATCCTTGGTCATGGATTTAGTTGCTTGGTCCGGCACAAAATGATTATTTCTATGAAAAAATCTCCAGGAATCTTGATATGAGGAGAAACTCGTCATGAAACCTTGAGATATTGATCGTGCATGCCTGGATACACTAGGTCAATCTGGGAACAGAAGGTAATCCTAATCCTTACAACAATTCTTAAAATTTTTGTCCCAAAAACAGACCAAGTCTATAAATGTATTTATCCAAACAATGTTTTCGGTAGCCTGCTTTCAGTTCAAGGGAATTTAAAGTTTTGGTGATATGCAAAAGAAAATTTTAATAATTCATTAGTGATGACATTAAAAAAAATTTCAAATCAGTATTCATTGTACAATAATTTGAATTAGTCAAAATATGAAATAGGTTATCAGCAGATTAAATTTCTCAATTAAGAAACTTTTAACAAAAATATCAAGTGAATAAGGACATTTATTAAGGATTTTCAATAAAGTGTTGATCATAAATATTTTATTCACATTATTCATTGTGTAAAAATTTAATTTTATGCTTGCCCGAAGTCAAGTGACTTGACTGTCATTTGACTTCGGGCAGTATGTCACCATTGTGCTTTTCCCATGTCAAGCCTTTACTCACAAATCTCCCAGGTGATGGTCACCTTCTTTTGCTGAAATATCAATATAGGAGCATTCAAAAACTTTTATTTGCTCTTGGATTCATCTCTATTTCATTTCTCGTATTATTGTAAATGAATTAAAATTCAAACTAAAAGTGTAATAGTTGTGTTGATGGATAAGAATGTAAAAATTTCAAGATAATCAGCTGAGGCTGAGATTTCAGTGCTCTACATGGCTAAGGAAGAAACACAGGATTTAACTGTGGAAATATTTGAAATTCACCACCTTTGAAGTTGCCTAGGTATTAAAATTTGTAATTTTGATCACATGCTTTGAATTCATGACTTTAAAATATCCTTAAATACACTCATGTCGAAAAGGAAAGTACTTTTTTCCCTTGAACTATCAGAACTCTCACCAAAAATACCAAAGAGAAAAATTCTGTGCTTTGAGCAAGCTCGTACTGGAAGCAAAATGGAAGTCATCTCCACTGATCTCCAGAGTCACCTTGGCTAAAATGTTATGATGTATTTAATATCACTCATGATGACTGCCACAGTTTCATGCATAGAATAATTCTTTTTTCTACATTTCTTTTTAACGTGATGACTCTACATCAAAGATTAAAGCTAAAGAATTAATTACGTGTGCACAATCTCTCATGTTTAAATTACCTCCTTGGGATGGAGGTCTAGGGTATGACTGCCCGGATCCATAGCCACCACTGTGGGGTGGGTATGGTCCATGATAGGAGTCATTGAAAGATGATGAAGGACCTGAGTATGACGGATGAGGAGGTGGCATTGTTGGTGGCTGCTGAGAACCAGTCGTCTCTCCCAGTCTCTCCCTGATCTGACTCTTTGGTGCACAGCATTGAGTCCCAGACTTTCGGCATTTGAACACATCGGTCATTTCTGCATTGCCTGGGAATATACAGAAATAATTAGTAGAAAATTAGTCAATAGAAAATTAAATCAAGGGGGGTAAAAAGAATACTTTAACACTCTAAATGTTAAATTTTTACCGCAATCTACTGATAACAATAATTTAACTCTAATTGTTGGACGGAATTGCATATATGTAAATAATTAATTGAATGCATTTACTCTTCAAATCAATTAAGGCTTCTTGTTCAACAGGAAAAAATACATAGCAATTAAGAAGTAAACTAATAAATTTTCCCCTGTACACATCTGCCATTGGCTTTTTCTTTTCATTAGAACCTCATTATATCTTAAACTCTCAATTATCTTAGATGCGGCATTATTTCACACATCCACAATGAAATAGACCACCAAATTTTTTTTTTTTTTACTTTGCATAAAATTATTAAATTTTTCCTAAGCATGCGTGAATCAAATGTCACTCAAAACACAATGGTAGAGAAATTCCTAAATATATTGACCCTGGATCATTTCAGTTTCAACGATACTTACGGAAGCAAGTAAATGACAGATATGGGACAATGCAGGACCCCGGGCACTCCGGCCTGTCATCCTTTGGTGCGGGCGTGGTGGAGGTTGTCCTCGGGGGAGGTGGACGGGTGGTGAAGAGTGCACCAAGGGGTCCCAAGACATCAACAGCGGCACCAAGGGCACCTCCACCCGATGATGACTGCACTGGTTTCTTCGAAGCTGTTCGAGTATTGTCACAGCAGACAGACCCTTGGCCACAGTTTGAAGTCTTTCGGATGAGAATGGATGGCCTTTCACAGAAAGCAGCCATGATGTTCAGCAGACAAAACCCTGGGCAACGCTGGGGGATGAATGAAACAAATAGATACGCATCACTCATGTGCACGCCTATTGAAAAACCAACAAGGCTGATAAAGTAGAGATGTCTTTTTAAGATGCCCTAAATAATGATGAAATATGTCTGTACCTATGTCATCCTTTGAGCGTATATATTCTGTTGGTTTTTGACTTCAAAGCATAGTAGATTTTTCAGTAAAATTCTAATCCTTATTTTACAACATATAGAGGTTGTAGCTATACTTGAAGCAGGTACTTCATCCAGTAGATAGGAGGACAAACTATTGTCCCTCTGGCACATTTTCCAAAGGTAAAAATGTCCTCTGCTCCCCAAATGATTCCTATTTCTCAGAATCAAAGAGCAGCAAAAGGAGTTTTATTTCAATGAAATTCAAAAAAAAGCCAGAATGAACATAACAATCTGATTGTTTTTACTATCAAATGGATCAGAATTTCAAAATAAAACTGCATAATGTATTGAAACTGATAGATAGTTAGAACATACTTATGCTCCAGTTTTCATGGAGAATATACAAGGGAGAGTATACACAGTCGCTAGAAGTAGTGGAAATGATATTCTGTGGCACAATCATGCATTTACATAAGTCATGCATGTCATTGTTTTTTACATATATGATGTATAATGTATATTCCATCAC
Organism: Calopteryx splendens; assembly: GCA_002093875.1. NCBI lineage: Eukaryota > Metazoa > Arthropoda > Insecta > Odonata > Calopterygidae > Calopteryx > Calopteryx splendens. Next base: position 10,728 of record LYUA01002465.1, read on the forward strand.
AAATGTTGCACAACGAAACCAATACATGTTTCCTGGTACTATCGATTCACCTGGATAACAAGATCTATGATTGAAGGCTGTGCTGCAAGCAGAAACAGCATAATGAAATGCGATAGCCATTATTTCACTCAAATTACATGTGTAAACATGCAAAATTTATCCACGATCCCCAGGTATTGGCTAAACTTACCGGAAGGGCCTTCTCAGTGGTAGTTGTGGTGGGGGCAGTGGTGGTAGTCGTCGGCTTCTCCGTTGCCGGAGCAACGGTCTTCTCTTCCGAGGGCCGGGACAGGATGGGTTTCGATGGTGGTGGAGGGGGAGGGAGGGGGTTGGTGACACAGCAGCTGGCATCACCAGGGCAGTCAGCATCGGAATCCACATCGTCACAGAAGAGAGCAAACAGCCCAGAGACGCATTCTCCCCGGCAAGGCGTCCTTAGGGAGGGTGAGGGCCCCGAGGTGGCTGGTGGTGGTGGCCTTATTGTTGATGGGCCATTGGAGGATGAGACCGATGACGCCAACAAACCTGGGGGCTTTCTTGAAGGTGGGATTATCTGTGTGCAAAAAAGAGTGCAGTGGTGTGGATTAAATTATTGATTGAGTTTTAAGTTTGAGTACTCATTGAAAATAATGAAATTGAGGCTATTTTGAAGTGGTTTTAGACATTTCTTTCTAAAGCTTTCAAAGACATAAAGCCATCCTGAAGGCATCAATTGACATTTAGGTTGTTCAAACATAATTGTGGTCTTTTTGAGGTTGAGCTATGGTAAATACCTTTGATTAATTGATTATTAATTATTAAAACTTGATTCAAAGAACTGAAATTGGACTTAATGAGGACAGAATGTGAAAAATCAGATAAAATATTTATTTCAGTGATACGAATACATATCATTCATCCATCCATATCATTATCAATTTTTATTCATATGCCCATATTCCTTGTATGAATAAATTTACTTTATGTTGGCTTGGTAATTCTAGTGGGTAACAAAGCTGCCTGATAGCCCAAAGGTCATGTCCAACCTGGAGAACAAGTAGCATATAAACTTTAGCAGTTCACCAGCAAAGAAACAAAATAATAAGCCAGGAATGACTTATTGGGATCCCAGGGACTTGTAGATCACCAGATGTGTTCAGAAAGAAAAATGAAAAGGAAATGCTTTCACATCTAACAAGTTTGGAATTATATAAGCAATTATTGGTAGGTATGTTTAAATATTTCCTGTGAAAGACTAATTCAGTTCAACCAACCCTAAGAAGTATCATAGGATTATTCAGGAAGGATTGTCACAATGACCCAACAGGTATGGAAACTCAGTGGACATCTGTATCAAACATGGCAGCTATATTATTAAATTATTTCAGATAATGCCTCTCAACAATCACAGAGAAAGGCAGTCTAGAGATTTTCATGTCACACTCGTTTAAAACATTAAAATTTGGCCTGAGATGAAAGAGTAGGTAACATTGTAAAGATTTACTGAAAGAATGAAACAAAGAGGTCTTACAGAGTCACTGTCTGAAGATGGTGCATTTTTATCCGCACTTGAAGTTGCTCCCTCTTTGGAAATGCAGCATCTCAAGCCGGCTTTGCACAATGGTGGTGGCCCTGTGTGCTGAATGTTTGAGCCTGGGGGTGGAGCTGGTGGTCCGAGTGTTGCCTCGCAGTAGTCAGCTATTCTTTCAGCCACGCAAACACCTGGGCAAACTCCTCGAATAGCTGTAATGATTTCCTACTTATAGTTTCATCGAACACTCCCAGACGTGATGTGGTTCAACTTTTCCATCTTCTGCCATAATTAAACTGCATAAATTCACCTTTTCACACCCATCCCTTGCACATAAATCCCAATTCCTCACATCTCACCATTTTCAAGCATAAAATATGAAGTGCATTGCATAAAACCTAACCAGTGTTTACTTTAGTCTGAATTTCTGGGGTCATAATCATCATTCATATTCTACGTATTTTAATTTTTTCAAATAAATTATATTTTTTGCATCAAGATAAGGAGAAGCAGTGCAAATATAGTCAATGACATTAGGTGAAGGCTTGAAATTAATGTCTCAAAATACAATTTAAAGCTTCAATTGAAGGTTCAGCTAAAATTTTATTACCTAATTAAATTAGGGATTTTTTTCTTTGGATACCTTCCTAACATAGGCATGAACTTGATTCAAGATCTTTAATTAAATTATTAGGTAACCAAGTAGGTTTGTAACCCATACCACTTAAAATGAGAATTTTGTGATTGCTAAATATATTAGGTATCAAATAATTTATTAGCATTGATATTTTTCATAGACAACAGCATGCATGCAAGGATTCATCAGAGTGAAAAGCTAAAATACTTACGCTCTTCCTTTGATGATGATCCTGAGTCAGGTTTTCCAGAAGATTCTGATGGCTGGAAAGAAATAATCACTCGTGAATAATTTTATGTGAAACTTTCAATTTAATAATTTAATTTACAGACAGCCACCACATAAAATTAATATTCTGAATTAGTAAAATCATATTCACAGACATTTTTACTGTCTGTAAGAAAAAATAAGTAATTTCAACTGGTAATGACAGGCATAACAACTTCTACGCTAAAATAGTTGATTAATGGATGAATTTGAGGAAACTTGAAAGGAGAGCTATTAAAAAAATTGTTTGATCAAAAAATTAATTGAAATAAAGAGAGAATGAAATAACGTTTCACAAATAAAGACAAAGGTAACCTTCCCTCTGTTGAGCTGAAAATATGGCATAACATCTGTAATTTATATTTTGCAAGTTAATTGCTATCAAATAAATCTTGTGCTGAGCTGATTGCCTTAATGTTGAAATTTTGCATAAAAAAATTAGGGGCATCACAGATAAGAAGACAAGGCTGAACCAAAGTACATACATATAAACTATGAATGCCATCTCTTCTCCATCATGGGATCAATGTGGTTACATGAATAATCAGGGGTGTAATGTAAAATTAATTATAGGACCCCTTTTGACAAGTAGGTATGTTTCATAAGTAACCTATGACACATTCATCAGCAACATTAGTTTTAATTAATTTTAGTTTTTTTTTTCAAATCACTTTATCATTCCTCTTATATTTACCCACATTCCTTGTAATCTGGTACCCTCTGGGTGTGGGAAGAGGTTGGGGGCTAGAGGGCTTAACCTAAAACAATTAGGGCCAACTTTACGGAGAGTTAAGCTAACCTTGTAAAAAGAAACAGGTTTTTCTACATGATGTGTGATCCATGGTCCAAATGTACCACTCTTTTAATTGGTTTTTAAATCCTTAAAAGGCTGAATTCATCATCTAATAAGCTGCCATAGGCATCATAAGTTTATCAATTCATGAAAGGGGATTCAACATTTTGTTTTGGGTTCAAATCCCCACTGGAATATTCATCAAGTCCTGTTGGCAAGCATAACTTAAGGAAATTAGTTGTGGGATACAGAGCATTATCATAATTAATGATAAAAACTTTTATTAATACATTACACATCTAAATGCAAATTTATCATTGAAAAGTTTCAACCATATTGGAGGGGTGGAACAGATTGCCCAAACTGCATGCAATTAAAATCGGAAGATAATTAGATCAAGCAGTACAAAATATGGGGAGTGGTTGTTCAGTGGGTTGAGCACTGGGCTTCTGACTGGAGTGCCTGGGTTCAATTCCAGGTTGACACCTCTGGTCAGTCTTAATTTCACCAAAGCTTTGAGATTTTTCTGGAATCAGATATTCCTGGGAAACCTCAGGTGGCACAGAGGATAAGGAGCTGGCTCCCCTACCCTGATCTGAGAATTTCACATGCCACTGAATGTAGCATTAGGTGAGCTCTACTCTCACCATCAAACCAAACTTAAGGCTGATTACAGGGTTGGTGTTTTGTAGTACAAAATAAGAAATGGCACCATTGATTTTAAATGAAAACTACATTAGTCACCCACTTACCGGTCTTCTTGACGGAGGGCTTGGCCTCGAGGAAGAAGGTGGTGAGGGAGATGGGATGGGCTTGGGAGGCGCTGTTGTGCTGGCTGCCGTGGTGTTCTTCGCATTGCTGGGAGGAGGACCCTCAATGCAGCACCTCATCGAGGGTGAAGGACAAGCAACGTGGTCCAATACCTGAAGCAAGGGAAGGTCTCTTGAAATATTTCCAACATTGGCATTATGGTTGTATGTGCTTACCATTATGTAAAGCATCCATTAAAATTTCCAATATGATAACCCAAAAGGACCGATGTGTGAAATGCTGGCTGGATGCCAAAATGAATTATGTTACCATATCAAGAAGGCTTGATTGCATTTTGAAAATAAACAGTCTTTAAATAAAATGATCTTGTCTTAAAAATGTAATAAAAATAATCTTAAATGGGCTCAAAAAATGTGCAAACCATGAAAAGAGAAAAGGGGCTAAAGTGATGTGATTGAAGGACTAAAAAGGCTCATTAGATGAAATTTAATGATCATGCAACTTCATGCAACATAGATTTTTATTTTTCCAGTTACTATACAATATAAGGAAAAATAAAATGATAATCGATGAAAATTTCTCATTTCATCATTCTATGCTAATGAAAAAATAAGTCCTTGTTTAAAAAATAGAGAATACTGCATTGATTTTTAATTTACTTAATAATTTTTAATTACCTGAGTGCATATGAGTGTGGCCAAAGCATGAACACAAACTCCAGGGCATTCTTTGCTTTCAGCTGTTGTGGTGATGGTGTCCAAGAGACCTAAAAATTAAAGAAAAGACAGCATTAGTTACATTGAGCTGACTTAATTCACTAGAGATAGAAAATAGCACTGATGACTGAGAGATCCAACTATGATTTTCCTTAACTAAATCATGTTATAAAAGCAAATATGTTTTGAAAGTCTTAAAGTTTTCTCAGTACCCCTTCTTTTTTATTATTATCCATTTATTATTTCACTATTACTTCTTACACTGCAACGATAATTGCGATCAACAGAGTCTCAAGTTCTATGTCCTGTGGGGGAATGTCAAAGATTGAAAGGAATGCCAAAGAGTGGAAGGGAATGTCAACATTTGGCTCTGCATCATATTCATATTATTTTGGAGAATCAAGGGCTCGTAAATTAAAGAAGTTTAATAGCATTTTGCTACAATGCACTAGCCCCAAGTTCATATTGAATGAAGAATTTTCACGACTGTTTGAAATCATTTAATGTTTACCATTAATTATCCATCTGATATTGTGGTATTAAAGTACTCTGCATCAAACGTCTATTTTACCTAATTTCTGTAAAAAGTAAAATATTTACAGAAACAAAATATGAAATATATTCAAATAAACCAATGATTTGCATTACTTCTTGTACAAATCATAGTATATTCACATAAAATCTTTCAAGTGTCAAATTTCAAAATTGGATTAAAGCAAAAAAATGAATGAATTTTTATCACATAAGTTCTGCTGCAATTTTATCCATATTTAAATTTTTCATGAACATAATTTCAATGCTTAACTTTTCTCACTCCAATGAGAGGATTTATTCTCCCTCTTCAAATTGGATTTTAACCTAGCATGGGAGCACAGTGGTATCACCATGGTGATGGGGTTGGCAAATAAATATGTTATGCAACCACAAAACATGCAAATCCTGTCATTAACAGTATACTAGAACCATACCCTGTTAAAATTATGGTGGAGGAGAAGTTCTTAAGAAATTTAGATGCCAAAATTTTCTAAATTTTTTTCTTTTTCACGCTAAATCGGCAAGTGGGATAATGATGATAAAATTAGAGAAATAGCCTCCTGTCGAACAGATTATTGTTTTAAACATTCTATTGAAGTAAAATTATTATTAGCAAGAGTATTAGTCTCCTATTGAGTGTTAGATCTATTTAGGATAATCTTTATGAAGTCTGCAATGAATATTACCACATCCTCTATTTCTACCGATACATAGTGGTGTGTGAAAGACTGAATTGAGATTAGCAGCACCTTATTCAGCTGCTGTCATTTCAAGAGAAATGAGTATAAGGAAATAAAAGGAAGCCTGGAAGGACACACATATAAGGCAAAATGTGGGATCTCTCATATGACACTAACTACTGGCAAAATCAAACTAGATGCACATTTCTCAGAAAAGTACCCTATGAATAAATATTTTAGTAGCTATATTCCTATGTATACTATTCCTCATTGGACATTCTGATTTCCATACAAATACCACAGTAAATATGGTGTAGTTTTGAAACACATATATTAGTTATTTAAAAAGTTCAACGCTTTCATTTGCCAAGAGTGATTCATACAGTAGCTGTAAAATATGTTATTTTGATTTGCGGTGAGTCAGCAAAGATACGGTGAGGTAAAGAAAGAAGACAGATGAGTGTACACTTAAAATGGAAAGTAGGTCGGAGGGTGGATGCGTGGTGGAGTGACTAATTGCAAGTCTTGGAAGGTCATACTCATCAACCCTAAGGTTCGATCTATCGCTGAGAGGCAGAGCCCAATTCGAACATGAAATTGCGACGGACCGGAAGCCTTCCCTTCGGAGAATATACACATTCAGGTATCATTATTGCCACACAGCTTGAGGGATGAAAGAGGCTTGTAACGGAACTGGTTCGAATAAAGGAACATACAGCAATACCGTATTTAGCACCATAACCTAAAAATATTCGCATGCAATTTGTCATGCATACAGCCTCACGGAAATATCTTATGTGAAACTATAAAAATCGCTCAACGTGGGTGGTGGCGTTTCTCAGAGGCCTCACTCGGATTTGAGCTCAGCAAATCCGATAAATTATAAATGTATAGGTGGCTATTTTATTCTGTATTCCGAGTGCAATTCTCCCATTTGTAACTGTGCTTTTCCACTATTCTGCTGATCGAGAAGTGACTACTAGGTTTTCTCCCAATTTTTGACCACTGTCTGACAACATGATAAGGGTGGCAGAACGTTACCTAATTCACGATAAAAAATAGTTTAGGCCTTAAAATACGGAATATTTTTTAGGCCACATTGTGATTTTCACGGTTTTGTTTCATGGTTTCCCGTACCATCTTCTGCTGCAATTTTTTGTCGGCCCTCTATACTCCTTCAAACTGAGGGAAAATCTAGATTTCGAAAATGCTGGGGAATTAATTTTCCAGTTTTCCTTCGGATCCATTTATCAGCTACTAAATTTGGGAAAGACAGAGAATTTAGAGGATTCTTCAACCCTCTGAAACGCAGAATTTTCGGCGAAGGAAAGCAATGTTCACCTTGCATAGTTGCACATTTAAAGTAATATGCGACTCGAAGCACGCATTAGTCTGCGTATAACTTGCGCGTCTAATATGGAATGATTCTTCTCCCAGGAATGAATGTCCTGGAATAGCGATACTAAATGACAGCACAACACGTTTTGGTATAAGAATCGTACGGTAATATAGTTGGCAGGACGAAATAAAAAACAATATCGTAACGTGACGTACAGCTGGCCCTCTTCCAAAATATTTTTAACGGAAAATTAGCGTATTTTAAATGTAGGTACGACTTATGGAGTTCAATTCTAAAACGCACATACCATATCCAAGATTTTCTAAAAATGAATTTTCCTGCAACGAAAGATGGATTTGTTATATTTTACGTTGAAATCGGAAAAGTGAAGACCTAAGTGCCAAGAACGCAGAATATTTTTTTTGAGATCACTTTTGCTATTTAACAAAGAGTTTCCTCAACCAAACTCTAAGCGTTTCCAGATGTCAATAATTTATTTTTTGAAAGTTTAAACGTTGTACCTTACGTAATCAAGCTCCATTTGTGTGTTACCTTCCTAAAAAAAACACTGGCATGCTCATTTCATCCTGCGAAATCCATCCTACCGCACACAATGACATTTCAAATCTCTGGAATGCGAAAGGGCCCACTTTCACTGATATACACACCAAAAGGGATGAGTCATAAACGGGGAATGTGAGGGATTTCCCTTTCCTGCTGTCCTCGAGGAAGGAGGGGGAGCAACCACTCCATAGTTTCACCACCCCTGCCTACTCCCTGAGATGTCGCCAAGGGGATCACCTCCCACACCCACGCGACCTTTGTCTCATTGCTATCGTTAAGGGTCGATTATGGCCTCCCGAGGGGCATTGCCTCCATTCAATCAGCGGTTAGCTTAAACGCGACTTAAAAGACACACCACTGATAGCCGGTCGCTGTATGCCCAGGATCAAAATCCCCTGACTTCTTTACAACTACTAGGTTTTTTTTACTCAATTTACTTATCGATTCAATAAATCTAAGTTTAACCGGAAGTAAATGACACACTCCTTCCAGGGGATTTAGATTCTAATTCTATGCTTAAGAAGTCCAATAAAAATCCATAACGGCTCCTCAAGGAACTTGTGCCTCTGCTTGGACGACAATGCCCTCGACCCATGCTGTCGTCTCACAACGGCTCTTACCTCGTAAAAGGGACGGGTGTAAGGGTGGACAGGGGGGGGGTCCTATTATAACGTCGCGAGGTGGCAAGAGCCGTTGGCCACGATCCCTCCAAAGGGGAAGGAGCAGACGGCTAAGGCGCTCAATTCTTTCGCCCTCGACAAAAACCAGGAAGCGGAACATATTTGGAACGCCAGGGAGGGAGAGGTGATAACGTCGACCCCACCCCCCACCCCCCCGTCCCCCCCGAAATGGAGACGGTGGACGCCGCTTTGGTCGAGTCTCCCCCCCCCCCCC
>LYUA01002465.1:54329-66459 GCA_002093875.1 Calopteryx splendens
CTCTTCCCCTAATTCGCGGTGCAGTCCTCCTAAAATTCCGCTCCCAGCCCCTCCCCCCTCTTCCCACAAGAAAATTCCTCAAATTTCACCCCATGCGCGTAGAATACATTCTTCCAAGAGGCCCTCCGAAGACGCCGCATTAAACAGAATGAGCCATAACGGGCGTTGAAGTCTCCGGCTGTTCCATGATTTTTTTTCCGGCTATTTTTGGGAAACTCCGTCGCGCGCACCTCTTTACTTTTTCCATCAAAACTCATAAAAATGTCTTCCCCCGATCCTCAGTTCGGGGTGAGGGGTGAGAGAGAAAGAGGGGGAGAGGGAGAAGGCGACTACCGTCCTCGGCGTACCTCCGCGATCCTCACCCGGGAGGGACGGCGATGGACGGTCGTTCAAGTCTCCGGAGCTCCCGTCGGCCATCCTCCGGTACCCCACCCCCCTTTGCCGACGTCTCCTGATCGGCTGCCCTCATTCAGTTTCGCCCCGTCGCATTCTTCTTCGTCCTCTCCTCCACCCGTCTCTTTTTTTCCTCTCCCCAACAAACACACACGCGAGGCACAGCTATCCCACGGAGAGAGAGCGAGTGGCTCCTCCATTGACTTCTTCCCATGCTCCTCTCCCTCTCTCTCTCCCTCGTCCAACCCTTCTTCCCTCGAAAACCCCCCCTCACCCTGCCCCCTCCCCCCCCTCGGACTCATCCGCCGTGTCGTGCGGGTGTGTGTGTGTGTGTGTGAGCGCGCGCACAGGAATACACATTATGTCGGTCACCAGTGTGTTGCATCCGCTATGCAATCCTCGAGCTCGCCTCCTTCGTCCTCATAGTCCATCCATCCCCTTCCTGTCCCTCCCGACTCGCTGTAGCTCATTCCAACCCTCGGTGCCGGATATGCATCGCTCGGCGTAGGCGGATACGCGGAAACCTTCCGAGTTTTCATCGATTCTGCGCTTATTATGCTCGCTATTTAAGCTTTCCCCGGGATTTTATTTGTCCGAAACGAAAGCTCCATTTCAACCGAGGACAATGGCATTTCGGGTGTTTCTCGTACGGGTGTACTCGCATTTCAGAATCTGAATGGACTCCGTAAGCGTATGCATGCCTCAATACGGAAGTCCTCCTCTTCTCGCGTTAAGAAAAAATCATGCCCCCTAAGCGAACGTCATAAATCCAACTTCATCCTCAAAATACACGCTAGGTAGGCTTTTATTAAGGAAAAATCGAAGAACGACATCTACCTGTGTGTAAGTTACTCTCTTCCTCATCACGTAATTTATTTGAGAGTACGATGAACTTTATCAGCATTTACTTCTAGAATACCGGATTTACTAGGTACTATTCTCTAAATACACCTATTCTAAGTCTTGAATATGATATTTTTAGCCTAAACAATAGCTGGAAAATAATTTAGCACGATACGGTTTTTCTTCCCGAGACTGCTTTACACAAGAGAAAGAAATGTCTGAAACTATGCAGTCGTACAATACTGATCAAATTCTCCTTTTGTTCTCGTTTGTCAAAGAGATTTAGCTCAAAATCACACCAAAATTCTTTCCTTTCCACTTTAATAAAAATACCTGCTATTAAGTGTACTATTGCCTCTGATACGTTTCTTGGCATTAACTAGGATAATAAAATGTTTAATAGCTTCAGGATCCATTATATGTGTGACTATATAAGTTGAAGATGAATATGCTTCGACGATCTGCCGATATTAACAAACAACAAACTTAGTGTACGTTTAGAGCTACTTTATCATCATCCTTAAGGTACTCGAGACAAAATAATTCCCCAGCAGGTCTTTCTGAAGCCTCAAGAAACAAGACGCTAACATTTGAAAGTGAAAAAGTAAATTTTTGCATTAACTCTGGACGTTTTCCTGGTGAGGTATTAGTATTAGTTCAATCATGTTATAATTTACTTAAATGAAAGCGTTAAACGCATATGTTTCAACAAATAAATAAGCTTTTAATTGCGTTATAATATTTGTGTCAATTAAATGAACGTCATGTTACCATTATGTTATGCAGTCAACTTCAGTGTTTATAACTCTTATACTTAACACGTAGACTTAATTAAATTATCCAATAACCGCAGATCCTTTCGCATTTTACAGACGTTGTAATACTATTTACTTGAATACTCTCACTTGAAAACTACACAAAAATTATTGGTACTTCGATTGCAATTTCTGAAAGTAAATGCTTTGCGTAATTCTTTGTATTTCATATTTAACAGGAATCTCCAATGGAATGTTGGGAAATAGCGCTTTCGTTATGTCAAACGAGTATGCAACATATACTTTTTACATATTTCTTTCTCGGAACATAGTTGGTCCCTCAAATTAAACTTCTAAAATTCTCAGCGTTAAACATTGTAATTAGCGGTGGATTTCAAGCATTCGCCCCTACTTAACTAAACCGAATCACTTTAGTGAAAATGAAATCGAACGCGTTTATTTTTATTTTTCAGTTTTTGTACGGTACGGAAATTGAACGAAATAGTTTATTATGGCATACTAAGGAAAAATCAAGCAGCGACTCGTACTTCATTGGAAATTTTACTAAATTAAAATATTAAGGAAGCATATTTTCAATTTTCATTGAACTGAATGAATTTACGCTTTCCCGTAGCTACTAATTTACAAACGGAGTCGAAGAAAACACGACAATCGCCTATAAAATTGAACTTGGCAATGTTTTTGGTGCCAACAAATTACTTCTAGAGCATTTTTTTCGTCTCGGAAAACAAATCAATCTACCAAGATGAAAGAGAACAGGAATTAACCGATGAGGACAGAAGACACACGAGGCACCTCATATAAGTTCGGGCTTCATGACCTTAATTAATGAACTAATTGATATTCTTTTTTTTTCGTGAGGGCAACTAGAGAGAAAGAAAAAACTTGATTCACATTTAACCAGACCGATACATCATCTCGGACGTGAAAATGGACGCTAAACATTCCGAGAGACGGAAGACGTCGAGCTTGTTGCCGGCACGAGTAGTACACCTCCGTGCTCAACCACTGGCCGTTAATTGCAACCGTCACGATGAGTTAAATTCAAAGATTTAAGGACTCATTTGCATAAAATAAGGCTTTAAGACTTGTTAATGGAAAACCAAAAATGTGACAGGAGCATCGGGCACGTGATTCTTATAATGACTTCACATCAGAGCCACAGGTACGGTTGGGTAAAGGGGGAATGTTTGCCAGTGATCTCTATGTCTTTGATATTTCAATTCGTTTCTTACCACGATAAAACACTCAATATATTCCTATGTTTTACTAAATTTACTCTGGAGAAAGAATGAATTAATAGAACCATCATTTTTCTCAAAATTAAACGTTTTTTTCTCTTTTTCTCTCTAGGAATATCTGGAAATTTTAATAAGGTCCATTTATCCGTTGAACGAAGAAAATATTTTTTCTTGGATAGGTAATTACTTCTTCAGATTCACGAAAAATAGAGTTTAAAGACCCTTGATAATATATTTTCCCCAGAATATTTATTAAAAAGGTGAGACTTTGAACAACATCTCCACCTAGAAGACACCATTATTGCATATATCTGTACTACAGTACGCACAACATACTTCGTAAAAGAAGTAAACCAAAATTTATAATTTTTTCAATCATTTCCCTGATTTATAGACATCATTAGCAATGTCTTTTTTCCTAGCTACGGGCATCCTGTTACAAATCAGCCACTTGGGAAAACATTAAATATAATATTGGGTGTGTATTGTGCGCGTCTGGTGTGGAAATACCCCCTACCATACACCATACTGGTGGCTTGCAGGGTACCATGTGCCTAGATGTTGGAGAAGGCTTAAAGCAGAGGGATCGAATCCATCCAACCATCTTGCGAGTAACCTTTTACAAAATTTCATATCTGCCCTCAAAACTGACGCTGAGATCATCTATGAAGTACTTTAAGCCAGACTACATTTCTGTACATTTAATTCGCAATGAGGAAGAATATCCTATCCCAAGTGCTGCTCCGCTATACTAGTAGCACCCACATTAGGCTTGCTTGTGTGATATTGCGATGCTCATACAATAACACATCACGACGTCTATTTGTGAAGCCATGAGATGTAAATGCTTTTTTTATAAATATCTACATCTTACATTCCAAGCCACCGCTAAGGTTTGTAGGAGTGGGTATTAACGTTTAATAAATGGCTGGGTCACCAGCCATTTATTAAACGTTAAATTTAAATTGCATTTTTAAATTTGAATCATTTTGTATTCGGGATACTCTAATTCTCCTATTGCCATATATGTACATATATTTCATATAAGTATGCACATTTATTCCATACATGGATGTACATATACCTAGTCCATATATGGACTTACCGATATTCCTTTATTGACATCGAATCTCGATGTAAAAATATCGTAGAGATGATTAAGACACGGCGGATATCGAAAAAATAGTCAAATTGGTTACCAACAGTATACTAAATATCTACCGTGTATATGGAGGTGAAATAAGAGAATTTCCCCTCCAGAAAAAGTAGCTACAGGGGAAAATACGCGATGCAACTGCGAAGCTAGGGTGTAACGAAGCTATGCAACGTGAATGCGATTTGCGATAAAGTTGGAGACGCCCATATTTACACATCTCGATTGCAACAGAACAAACCTTACGGCAGTCAATCGGAATCGCAAAACAATGCACGAATTCGAACTTCGCACGGGCCCAGATTGCGATATCGTCACAAAGCCATTCGTCAACATCGAAAAGGTGGGCGGAAGGAAACTAGTCCACTGTTATGATATCCCGTGGACTCATAAAAACGGAAGTCGTTCCTTAATTTGCCCATCCCTTTTAGATTTTTACAATCGCATGCGCGTGTGTGCTTTTTGAAAATGCGCATCAATGGGCATTCATTGGGACCTCTTTATTCGCTTCGACTGGGAGCGCGGGAGACAAATGCTACGCCTCCCCCGGCCACCCGGAAGGGGGGAGCGTCGAGAAGGAGGCCTCTCTCTCTCTCTTTTGAGGGGGGGGAGGGAGAGTGGAGTGAAGGATGTTTAAGAGGGGAGAGAAAAAGTCTTGAAGCCGGTTTTCGTTTTGGGTCTTACCGAGCTCCTTCACTTTCCTCCCAGCCTACGCACATCCGATTGTTCAAACGCTCAGGAACAATAAAACAAAGCATTCAACCCATCTACGAGAATTTCTCTCAAATTTCTCTCTCTCTCCCTTTTCCAACCCCTCTGAATCCACCCTCGTACCCCCTCCCCCCCGGTCATTGACGCAACCAATAAGAGGGAAGTGACAATATTGATCGTGCAGTCGGAATAAAAGTCCCAATACTCTCATTCGCGACAATGGGACGCAAAAACCATTAGCGTTCCCACATAGTCCCGAGGGAGTCCATAGAGGGAGTTCCATCGGTTGAGGACAGTGAAAAAAAACCTCGACCACAACTCAGTTTGTAGCAGATTTTTTTTTCATTTTTAATCAAAAGAGTTGTTTTCTTCCAAGGTTTGAAATGAAGTCGCCTCACCAACGAGGACTGTGACGTCTCCGCTGAAGATTAAATGGAAAAAATTTCGGGTCAAAAGGGAGAACTTAGTCAAGGGCAACTGACGAACTACATGGGGAAAATTAAAAATTAAGTGAAGAGAATTAATTACAAGAGAGATGGCTCAGGATGGACGAATTTGACAAACCGCAGAGTCCCAGTATTAAGATTCTCAAGCACCGCGATTAACACCCTCAAATAAACCCTTCTGTTGGCTTTATGCGCAACAGAACGATCTGGGAAAACCACAACCTGCAAATGGAACTTTAACGGGGATCCCCAGCCTGAATTCGTGAATTTAGCAGACCTTAGGACTTCATACCAGGTGAGCTCATTAACCTCACTTGCGAAACTGACCCAGGAGTCGGAGAACTGCATAATTTGGTTTCGTTTTGCTATGAAATGTAGAATCCATCTAAATGTAGGACATCTTATACATATTCAGTTAAAATTCAAACTGAAGAATAATCACTTAAAATCACAGCTTAAAGAAAAAATATGGGCTGCTGCTATATTCGGAAAACAGTGATAAAAACACACGGAATCAGGTTTATAAACCGAGGGAAACCAATTGACGGCTTAGTTATCTCATTTATTAACTTATATGCAGCGTAATGTAAACGTTATGAATATTTGTGCTAATTTTTTTACGAAAAAAATTCAAATTACCATATAAATAACGAACGTATAAGGAATTAGTTTGATGAAGTTCTCCAATCGAATTCTATCGTCCCATTTCTTCATGTGTTCATTATTCCTCGCTTTCACATCGACGACTCCTCATCATATCTATTCTCTTCAATTTGCCTTCCACAATTGTCTTCAGCATGCTATCACCTTTTAAAATGATCCCATTAGTTTTATACTCACCAATTCAGGATTTGACGTAGGCTTTCTCCTTTGACCACTTCGCTAAAACTTGCCTGTCATTTGACCCGCCTTATTGCTCTTCATCATTCTTATATCTATATTTTTCTACCTATATCGTTTAGTTCCCTTATCAATACTTCATGAGAGTTTGAATTCTCAAATATTCATTGACACATTTCATGGAAAGGATCCAGATGCTGGCCTGCATACAACATCGGCTGCCATCGTCGACAATAAACCCTGGGAATTGTAATTTTCTTTTCAATCAAGTTATTTTCAATATCGATACACCAATAAAGTTATTTTTAATCTCACTCCAATAATTTTATCTTAATTCTAAGATTTTTTAAATCCCAAACGATACATGTAAAGGATCAACTATATAGGTGTAAAGTGCCTCTTAGATAATTTTTTGCGCACTTCCCTAGATTTCCCGGTTCCTTGGAATTTATCCTCACAGATGAGCAGATAAGCAGGCGGTCTTACAAATCGAAATATAATGTAAAGCACAGGTAAGTCAGAAGAGATCGCGGGAGAAACGGAGAATTTATAATCACGAACTACGATGAATATATTTACTCATCTTTTAGACATTTAATTTTAAAGTAAAGATCAATGTTTTGGTTGTTGAGGACCACACTTGATTCAAAACTTCATTTCAGATGGATAAATGAAATCTCAGCCATCCACGCAAGACCAGCTTCATGATAGTGCTAGTATCGCCACAATACAGCGCATAATGTGCAAGGAAGATACTATAAAGAAGCGCAACTAATTGAAATAAATTAATTCCTATTTTGGCACGAAATTTTTCATTTCCTAATGATAAATAAATTCCACGAATAAGGGATTTACCTGAAAATCGACTAATTTGACTCACATGAACCCCACATGAGAGAACTCACCATCACAGTAATCAAGAAAGGTTGAATTTGATAGACGAGTGCACCGAAATCTGAGCCTTAAGACGAGTGAAATTCATAGGTTTTCATGAATTCCTAGTACCCACGTAATCGCACATCTTGAGTTTTGCACGGGGTTGTCCAGAGACTTTAACTGGTGCTTGCGCTACGTACCTACCCTCCGGTCAGCAGCCAAACTCTCTGTCCAATGGGTGACCATGCCGGCCTTAGTAATGGTCACGATTTAAGTAATGCGCTTCACGATCCTACGACTACGACAGTTCAATTCACGAAATCAAGAAGACAACAACGACAGACATTTTTTTTTGCTTCCCCCAGGGCATGGGAACTCATGGTAACACTTTGAAATCGCTGTTTCGCACATCTAAGAGACACGTCTTTGAAACGAGTCGGCGAAGGGAGGCACTCTCCTTATCTACCCGAGGGGCACCTCCCCCATCGTCCGGCAACTTAACGGAAAATGTTATCCGACGAGACTACCGCAGGTACGCATTTCAATTGGAGAGGTAGGATGGAGAGAGTGTGGCATAACAGGACGCATAAAAGTCTCAGGTGATCGTGCATTAGCGTCACTGGAGTGCACGTGCCCCCAGAAAATTTAGTACTTGCTGAAGTGGGGAGTGGGGAAGAGGACACCGCTGGAAGGGTGAAGGAACTACCAGCGAGGCGGCAATGAACTGGACGTGCAATAAAATGAAGCGCTCTGCACGGGCGCGTAACCAAAATGCCTTGGGCTCGGCAGCACGGGAGAAGGAAAGCAGCAGGGGAAATGGGAAGTTCGGATGGAAATACATCAAAGACTTTTACCGGTTTATAAATCAAATGGGAACTGAGTCCATCAGGACTTACATCTCAAGCTAGTCTCTGTCACCGAGTGGGGCAAGATCGATAATGGTGGGAGAGTAAGCAGAGTTGGAAACAATGGGAATGTGGTGCCAAAGAAGTATGCCGAAGATCAAACAAACACAGTGAATAATCAGTGTGAAGAAGTACCACAGAGAGTAGGAGAGGAAACAAATCTTTTGACGGCACTAATAAAGTGAAGAAGAAACAATTTCATCGTGCACACTCTAAATTCAAAAAAATTCAATGATGAATTGACATTCGCAATGACATGGTTAAACTTAACAGCCTGCACCTAGACAAGTTTTTTTTTACCTTTTGCCTAGTAGGAGTTTGTATATTAATTATTTCTTTCTTTTACCACTCGATAAAACGGTTGTATACATGAAAAGTCAATAACGGCTTCCTGAAGTCCTGAAGGCAAATATGGCAGGAACGATCGAGAAGGGGGGACCATGAATGGAGATCGCCAAGCAGATAATAACATTTCTGAATTCATAACGAAGAAATGAAGAGACTAGATTATAGACAGAAAACGGCACGAAGAATTTTCAAATGTCGTGGATTGAAATTTAGTAGTGATAATTATAGATTATACAGTTACTAGAAATTGTTACTATGAAAATAACAGAAACCAGAGGCATTTGAGCAAAATAAGTTGATACATACATTTTCACATACTATTTTAGTTATGTCGAACGCATGAGATTATCACATATTTGAATATCATACCAGAACTGAAAAGACAATGAAAGTACAGTCTTTCGCATGCTATAGATACTAATATAAAATGAATCTGAATACATAAACGATCTAATTATTTCTTAAATCCAATTTCTGTAGAGCAAATTTCACGACACTGAATATTTTGTTAAATTAAATTTAAAATTCTCAGAAACGCTTTTTTGTCCCAAAAACACGTTCCATAATTTTCTCTCCAAAAATATTTTGTTTTATGTCTTCTTTAGAACATAGTTACTTGAAACTTGATAAATCACTGAGGAAAAATTACACATTTTATTCACAAAATAATATAAGATCAATCTATATATAATATTAAAATAAAAAATATTCGCCAAAGAAAATGTGTTTGTTTATAGCATATTTTTACTGCCTTTTAATCAGCAATAAACTCTCGAAACTTAGGTAGGAATTTCGATAGTAAATACTGAGAGGTATGACGAGTCCAGCAAAATTTGGGTTATTAACAAACAATTAGAACAAAATATCGGCCTGGCGTAAAGATATGTATTAAGGATGGAATCCTAATAAACTCATAGTTTTTAATCCTTAATTATAAGGATAAAAAACGGGAAATAAAATATAAATTAAATGGAATTGCGCTCAGTACCTAATTCAAAATGTCACCTAAATAATTAGTGACTCTTAACTTGCGCTCTTCAAGAGGAACACAGACATGATTTTATTAAACTGATTGCAGGTCAATATAATTCAAGTATAGGTCAGATGCGATAATGCGTATTAGCCAGACCTCATCGACAATGCGAGGCAAGCCGTTGATCCCTAACGGAGAAAATATTAGTTTTTAAATCATGTTATGTTCAAATAAGGTTGGTTACTGGAAAAGTACTAATACTGGAAAAGGTTCTCTATAGAGTTTTTCCCGTTGAAGAGATTATTAAAAAAAATTAATAGCAATGCCTACGAGTGCAATAATAAATTTTCAAATTGGATAACGACATGCATATGAAAAAATGGCAAAAATAAATAATCACATAGCGTGGCGGTCACGCTGAGGTGATCTACCGTGAAATGATTTTCAACATTTTTACCGTAATCATACTTAATCTCAAAATCACATGTAAGATCTCATTAACAGTTTCCAAGTGGAGAGTACAGTTTTTCCAAGTATATTTCAACATGCATCACGTGTATCGCGCAATGGGCGAACGGAGTGTCGTGATGCTGATGGCTTTCGTGAGCTGCTGCGTCTCCAGTCACATTTGAGTCCAAGCTTCCGCATTTATTGCAAGTCGCACCTTCAGGAGCAAAGGGTTGATGAAGGTGTGGCCTGCAATGGACGTGAAAGGTGGCCCAAAAGTCATCAATACAAATAATCAACGCTGTGAAAACCTACATTCAAATTAGACGGAGGAGAATCTCGTTGATACGATAAACCTTGGGCTAATGACTGTAAATAATCCAAACCAGTGTGCATTCCTAGAGACAACGAGAAAATAATAGGATAAGGAAACTATTGACAGTTCTATAAATGTCAACTAGGTAATTGTCACAGTGGAAATATCCGGATAAAGAGTCTAAATATCAATATAGCGTGACAGAGATATCGTTATCGGGGAATTTTTGTTCATCTCCTATTATTCATTTATAGATTACGCATACACATTTTATTTTAAATTGCGCTAAAAGTGACTAAAGGGAAACGCAGTTATGTAACGATAAAACATTTTTTGCAGATTCTGATATACAAATTGAAATTGTGGACATACTGAGTGTGTTCCTCTTTTATAATGAATCGTTCCCACCAATTAACGGCCGATCCCACCAAGCACACAAAAATTAAGATAAAACGTTTACCAGTCAAAATGACCGCCGGTGGAGTTTTACGCTTGGGGAAATCCCCGTGCTTCTAGTTTTAAGGTTTGAAGCTTTCTCCATCTATAGTATATTTAATAATACATCAGAAACCTAAGCATCGGAAGGTGCATTAAATCTTCTGACCAGCCCGGCCCTGCTCTCCTCTCGCATATATATCGAAGGGCAGTGGCTGTGGCGCCCTGGACTCAGCTCTCAGGTAAATGCTGTGCACAGCTGAAAGGGGTGTCGGGGAAAGCGAGAAATCGTCTCACGCGGGTGGAAATGGCACTGGTTGTCGGACAGGGAGTCTCTAGAGAGGAGGATTCTCATACAGTTCTACCACGTCTGAGATTTTTCTCTCGCGAGAACCGTCACCGTCAGCTCTCTCCAGCGCAAACGAATCTTTAGGATCCGACATTCAACTGTCTCGCGATTCCTTTTCGGCATCCGAACGTCTCACGCATTTCGGGGGGGAGGGTCACGTTGACGTTTGTGGTTTCGGACCTTCGCGCTCTGCCCACGTTTGTCGACCCTGCTCCGCGCCCCCACTCCAACTGGAGAAGCGAACGATAAATCGCTTGAAATTTAATGAACATTCCACTAAAAAAAAAACCCTTAAAAACTTTCCCCGCGAACTAAAAATCGTCGAAAAATCTTAACAGCTGCCAAAAGATCGAGCAAGTCAAAATCAACCACGATTGTCAGAACCTCATCAAATAAAGATTTTTATATCTCTTTGGACCACCCCAACATTCGCGGAACAAAAAAGATACCATAGAGATACCTCTATAGATGCCCGGCCACATGCAAATATAAAAATAGTTCAAAAATGAAAAATATTGAATTTTAAAAACCATTTCATAACACGTTAGCACGTTGGCGGTTTGAAGTTTAACGTAAGTTTACGGTCTACTGTCGCAGCTCGAACCCACCCCTGTACTGTTTTTATTTCAGTTAGCATTTTAATTACAAATAAGCGACGTGTGCAAACAAAAAATTGCTTTCCCACGCCCTCAGTAGATAGGAGTTCATTGATCCGTCATGATAACTCGCACAGGCTTTTATCAATCAAATATGCCGAACCGGTACGTGGTGGTGTAGCGTCCGGCTATTTTACTGGAGGTTCCCGGGGTTCCAATCTGGGCGACACTTCTGCACTCCCGCAGCTGTGCCCCGAGAATATTATAAAAAAACATCGGGGAAAGGAATAAAGGAACTGCACCACCCCCAACCCTCACAACGAAAGTTACAGATGCCATCCAGATTAGCGAGAGATGTGACAATTAGGGAAGTAACCCGACCCTAACACCACATCGACAGGTCGAACGATAGACGAGGAAAAACACAAACTGGGCAAGTTCCACAAAAATTTTTTTAATAACGACCTAGGTTTCGCTAGTTA
>LYUA01002466.1:8963-23276 GCA_002093875.1 Calopteryx splendens
TTGCATGAAGCTGAGGGTGCTAAGACACATCACCGGGAATCGAACCCCGGTCCTATGGTCAGCAGTCCAGCGCTCTAACCACTGGGCTACCACGCCCCACCGATCAAATATATAGCAAGTACAATAACATTATTTTACAAGGACATTTTGTGGCCCTTCCAAAAAAATCTGGTTTATTCTTATATTATTCTTTTCCCAAACGGTCAATGGTCTTTCGATAGTTTTTAGTTGGTTAATAAGCCTATGCTGGAAATCATCAAGGTATCATACTCTTAACAACAATTGATGCGGCCAACTGTAGAAAAAAGTAAGGGCAAATCTGCTGCAATTTAGGGCCAAAATTAAAATATTTCACACCCATGTGGACAAATGGTTTCCTATTGCTTCTCTTCCTTTAAGAATTTTCTAGTACTGCCGTGGGCATACCAGGTACCATAGCTGATCACTCGAGAAATAGCATTTAATAGGGAAGGCGGCCAGCAGCGCAGAACAATTTCTGTGTTAGGTAGGATTTTTAAGGAGCGGAGAAACGGTGGCAGGAAACCCGGCGACGACATTAGCCCTCTGTGAACGAAAGGCGCGATCGGCCCACGGTTTAATGGTTCTAGAAACAACACACATGGAAATGAATTGTTATCCACCCATGTTCAGACGGAAACGCCTCTGGAAAGATCCACCGTATCCGGTATTTGAACCAGGGTCTCGGAAATGGGAGGCCAGGAGACTAGTCACACCACCCTACCTCCAAAATTCTCCCGTGGAAAAAAGCTTACTCTTTATTTATTCAGTACTTATGCAAAGGCAGCCACGTCGGTTTGGTTACATTAAGCTTTAAACTCCAAAAGAATGCATAAAGCGAGAAGAAAGAGAGAGGAAACTAAGACGCAATCAGAGCTCTACCTCGATCTCATGTGTGATGTGAGCTAGAGAGTGTGATCTAGAGAGTGTGATGTGGCTAGAGAGGTTTACTTGGTAAGTTCAGACGCAAGATTGTGCGTAATGCACGCAATTATCAGAACGGGACAAGGGAAGAACTTTTGAAGACAGCGGTTAGGTTTCGCACCGTTAACGGAGATAAGAGAGAGTCAAGCGTCTTGATAAGTGTCGCCGCCTCCGTCAACCAGGAAACCTCAGCTCTAGTCTCTGAAGTGTTCCCCGGACATATTACCTGTGGTGATTCATCCCAGAGGCATCGCCGGCTCGCTTGTCCTCTCTCCATTGCCATCACCTCCCACTTAACGAGTGAGGCAGGAGTGGCCGTGGAAAGGGAAATGGGAGGCGACAGGAAGGCTGTGGAGTCGGTAGGGATGGTGAGGGTTGTTTACCTTTCCCTTAGTTTCAGGAGAACTCAGGTAGTGGGAGAGAAATGGGAAGGCCTTATAGGCGGGGACAATTCTCGAACATTGTTCCCGGGGTAATTTACAGGACAATAGCTAGTAAAAGTCTACCGGGTAGGCTAGATCTCATCTTCGCGTAAATACGACTGAATGCCATTCTTGGCTACCTTAGCAGAGATAAATTAATAGAGATCAAACCTACCTTAAAAGAGATAAAATTTTGGGTGACAGTAATATAATGTTTACGCATAATTATGTTTAAAAAAATTAATTTTCTCATTTCAATATATCATTTAAATACATACCTTATTGATTTCCATTTCGAAACGCGAGTGATAAAAGCCTCATAATTTTGTCAATTTTATGAATTTCATGGAAATTATCAGAGTTTCTGATTGTTTCCCCCCTGAACGAGTATTGCTCGGTTATGATATGTATGCGTATTTTACTGTGAATAAAAATAGAATATTTTGATATATTACTTCCTGAAATTGTATTTATAAGGGAAAATAATTTGCATTAATTACATATATTGTCTCTGGATCGTACGACGACCTAGAATTAGCGTAGAAAAAATGACGTTATTCTATTTTGTCTACGTTAGAACCAATGAAATAGAATTCCATCCCCAAATTTTATTTTTAAAACTTTATCATCAAAATATCTATGTACCAAAAAGTATTAGTAGAACGACTCCTTTTTAATTAGAAATGTTTATAACTCTATTATTTTTGCAATTCTAAGAACTCTTTTGAGCGTCGATTATGGCAAGTTGCGAGTTTGTGCAATAATACCACGAGATATAAGAATTAACTTCCTTTGACAGTTTAAGGTACTTTCTTGAAAATTAATGATAACCAACAGATATGCCGGGTATGTGGACGGATGAATGGAATTTCATGTGATGTGAATTTTTCATGCAATAATTCAATTAAAACTTTCAATGTGAATGATTAATGCGGTCGCAGGAATAGCTTGGAGCACCCATTAGGGCTTGCAAGCATCATCGCAGAGCAAGGGAACGTTTATCTTTACTCTCAATATTAAGTATTATATTAAGTTTATGGCAGTAACTAATTTACTGAGGAATATAAAAGGATGATAAAGACGTGATGCATGAAAGACAGTCTACTTTATTCGAGGTACGTTGCACTTAAAATTAAAAAAACAAAAATCTTTTTGAAATACCCATCTCTGTGGAAAAACTTATTCATCAGCAACAGAAAAAATACTAAATTTATACGACGTAGGGATGAAATTAAGTACAATCACTTCCGAAGGTCTAAATTTCTAAATTTAAATAATGCTCAATGCAATCATTTTGTGAAGTACTCGGGAAATATAGAGCTGCCGCCCTTTCTAAGAATCGTATTTCAACTGTCGCGCACAATGAGTATTCCATGACGACCGGGAATTTTAAATACGTTGAATCTTCATATTGGCCTACAATCAACAGTACTTTGAAAAATTAGGTTTCGCGCGTTTGAAGATATCACAAATCCAGGAAATTTACGTCTTCGATATTAGGTATCGAGATCTGTTTGTAGTAAATACGTACATTTTCACTTTTCGAAGGCAACGACCGATATCAATGCAGCTCGAATCTCACGACAGCTCACCAGAGAGAACAGCAAGGGAAGAAAAAGGTTATTCACTTGCAGCAGATGTTTAAGCATCATCGTCAAATTAAGATCAGGTTTAGGGGTTCAAAGTCTAAGGCTTTAATAATAATGGATTTCAACAGAAATGTCGCAAGTAAAATCCGCAACCTTCTTCCCTGCGATATAGGAGTTGAGAGTGGAATGGCGGTAGCCAATTTAAGTTCAAAGATAAAGAGCCTGTATTCAATTCATCAGTCTTGGTAGTTCATTTTTAAAATTCATCTGTTGACTTCTTCACGATGAAACTTCACACCCAAATTATTTTATTAGTGCATTTAATGCGGAAACTCGTGATTAAAAAAAATATGCTTCCACTTAGATGTCCTCCCGATTGTTCGGACGCGGCCATTGGATAGGCATGAAGATTCCTTTCCATGAAAGTGCGGTCACCCAATATTTTTGTTTTCTCTCATTCCCAGCACGTACACATTTGTGTATTTGCTGTCTGAAACCAACAAACTATTCAGTCGTCGGCTGATCCCATTGAGAATGGGACGTCGAAGTAAGTCCACTGTGATAAGCCCTGTTGTAAGGGGACGAAGGCTTGACAAACGCAGGAAAAATATTAAGTGAGGTAGCGGGTGAAATGAACGTGCACAAATATATAATATAATTGGCTGAGAAAACATTAGAAGAACAACAAGTTCGATAAGAATATAAATTCACTTTGAAGTTATATTCTTTTCATTAAAATATTCGTCTCACGCATAAAAACTAAATAATTACAGAAGAGAGTAACTAGAGACAAGAAAGAAGAAAAGGTAGTGTCCTCACAACCCTGATGAAGTTTCTAGCGAAGTGCACGAGGGTGTTCGGAGTGTTTACAACGCAGTGATTCCGTGTTTTGACTGCCAAGATAGTTTGAATCCACTCAGTAATAGACGATTGCGATTTTACGAGATATTCTACAATTTGTTTCATCATTGGAAAAAAGTGGAAAAAATCGATTTCGGTGTGGAAGGATTTTGAAAAAAAATGGTCGCGACACACCGAAATGCAACTATAGCAATGACGTCCAAGCAAGGAAATGCAGACTTAATGCTTTTTCGTGGCTTGAGGGACAGTATTCTTCACACGGGCTTTCGAGCTTAAACTTGAGAAAGTTTAAGCTCGAAACCCGAGTGCACACGAGGCTTGGTTACCCAAGAAGACAAAGTTTCGGGTATCGGCATTCCTAGTCAAATCACAGTATAATCCGTGATAAGAACTCATAGCTGATTGTATTCAGAGAAAACACTTCCCCCAAGACGAAGTCCCCATATCCAACGACTTCAATAATTATTGAAGTAGAATGCCTCCGTCACCAAAATGATTGATGGACGCTCACATGGAAACCAAACTCGTGACATGAAATGATCCAACAAATTACCCATTCGGAAGAGGAGTTCTTCACGTGGGATGCCACCTTATTCTGGCGGATAAGACATCCTACATCAGCAGGGCGCTTTCAATAAGTTCACCGATTACCTATTTTAAGAATCGATTGAAATATTTTCCACTCTTGACGTTATTAAACAACACTAAGAAAAATGGTCAAGCTATTGGCGCACTATAACTATATCGGCATGTGTAGCATTATAAGCAAAATTAATTATTGGAAATACTCGCCAGTTACGTTGACGCGTGTACCAAAAGACGAACGAGATTCATTCTCCTTACAGTGTAAAACATAATGAGTTCTTAAAACCCTTAGAATGGGCGATATACTTATCCATGTCACACCTCATTACGACAGACATAGGAATAATCAGTAAACCGAACCTTGATTTCTTCACAATTAACTCGCGAAAGAGATAACATGCACACAAATTCTAATTTACGACTACTGACTGGAATGGTGTATTCGTGAGCGGTAGTAAACCTATGAGACAAAATTTTGAAATTCGTCACTGGACGGACTGGATAGGGAGAGAGTACCACAAACGACTGACCACGAGCTATGCATATACCTTCGTTAAGAGGGAGAACACGTTGTCGGGATGTATCAGAGAAGGGAAGATAGATATAAGGGGAGAATGGGGAGTGGCCACGGAATTATTTCCTGACTCCTCCCAGAGCAGGCGTGTGCTGAGGGGTCGTTATTATCGAGGTCATAAGTCGCGAGGAAGGGGCATGGGGAGCACGTCCACTTAACCCCAGTGGGTCAGGAGCTCGCACAATAGAGGGAGGGGGGGATGCTGATAGAGGGGTGGTGGAGGCTCGGAGCAGGAGAGAAATTGGATTAATAGGGAAGGGCGAGGAGAAGTGGGGGACAGACGAGCTGTGGGACCAAAAAAATGACATCTCGCCGTTGCCTAAGGGGGTAAGAAAGAAAACTTCTAACAAGCCTTTCCTTACTCGAGTTTCACGGCAGATGCCTCGGAGGATTTCACGGTCACTCTTTGCTCCCCGAAGCCCAGTAACGCCAATGGTTTATTATGTGACCCGATCCGGTCGAAGGGTTGAATCCATAGCTTTTTGGAAATTGGATACGCGATGATTATTTCCTGAAGGGGAGGAAAGTCGGGGGACATTAAATACCCGTTAAAAAAATAATTAAATCGATCGGTGCTTGCATACAGTTCACAACGACCATTAAAATATCATGGGATCAGGGAAAAGTTACACATATATTGACAAAGGATTCCAATGCGCCTTTTGCTATCTAGCTCCATGAGCGACTTTAGTTCAATAAAAATCAAATCTCCATTCCCTGGAGATTTCAGTCGGGTAGTGATCGAACTCATGCTAAGAAATTAACACCATTTCCGTAGAATCACCTAGTTTCATTTTATATTAATCAAGAAATGAGAAAATGTTACTATATTATTATCATAGCTGGAAAACTTTACTGGAATGAAATAACTTATTGGTAATTTAGCAGTAATTAACCAAAGAGAAAAGCCATATACCTAAAAATTTGAAGCACCATATTTTGGATTAGTCGAACAATTAACATTGAAAGTAAAAAGCGCGCCAAAATGAAAAACTTCGTGCATCTTGAAACCATTAATTAAACCTAATAATCATGCATTATCGGAATGGTAATAATTTTTGCATTATGTCATTTTTTTACGAATTCATTTAATAAATAATCCGAACGCTCTACCCATTAGGCTTCTAAAAACAAAACTAACATCCCTCGAGCACTCCAAAATTTCGGGAACTTGGTCGTTTAACTTCACTCCCGAGGAATTTCCCGTTTGCAGACAAGACGATCGTCAAAGCGCGTGAGAGACCGAAAAAAGTGATAAAAAAAAATTAGAGATCGAGACGGATTGCTCGTCGCCGCATATTTGGAGCACTTGGAAGGAGGTGTTATATAGCTCGGAGCAATTAATGACGAATGAGCGTGACGCGGAGGTCCTCTTTGTTAGCCCACCCCCATCCTCGTTACAACCCCACCCAAGCTGACTCCACGTTTCCGGGATTCAACGCATTGGCAGTCGCGCATAATAGCATCCGCATCGGTTAGCGGCGAGGGCGTGTCTTCGAACGGCGGATGCAGAAAATGCCCATCGAAAACCCCATGGAGGACTCCCGAAAAACTCCCGCTACAACCGAACCCACTATTTCCGTCCTTCCTCCCAGCGACGCGCTACATTTTACCGCGCCAGTGCTCGAGGAGGATTGCGTGTCCAGACCCACTTTCCTCTCCGGTGACACAAGTCACATCTTCCGTTTTCGAGTCGGCGGCGCATCGCTGGCTGCCTCCCGTGACAACATAGTGTGACGCGTGCGGGTTAACTGGGTTGCCGCACCAAAGTAGCCGTTTCCATATGGGAATTCATGCTAGAGGGCGTTGGTTGAAGTAAACTCACAAATTCCTTTTCGAGGAAACCTTATATAATAGTAATATGACGCAAAAATATAAGTAACTCATGCGCTTTTCTTGCGAGGTAAATCATCCCCACAGTCCAAAAATTAGCGGTTCTTAACAGTCATACTGTCACTTGACAGTCAAACACGACATTTCAATTTTCCAATGTCCTTTACCTCAGTTTTTTTCGTCTACCGTACAGATTATGAATTTCTGTCTAACAAATAGTTTCGCCAGTGCATTTGTCCCAGTATTATGTGTCAGAGGGGACCAGATTGACTCAATTTTTTCATGCCCTCAACTCAAGTAGTTTCATATAATTTTTAATTGCAGAATTCTGGAAGGAAAAACATTCTAGACGTCAGAATTTTTTATGAAAGTAGTAAAGAGGGGGTTTTCTCGTTTTTAAATTATATTTCGCAAATTACTCGCACACCATCCGACCACGTCTTATTGTTTTGGAAATTTTTCAAATAATGTAACAAAATACCTTTTTGAGTGCCTAACCATTAATTACTGATCCAAATCGCATTGGCACATCTTTTCCTCAGCCAATGTATCTTATATTCACGTATAGTGAAGCTTCAAAAATGTACGCAATTATTTAATAGAGATATAGGTAATATCCGACATAAGCACAAATGGGACGATTTCATTTATAATTTTAGATAAGCTGCATTATCGTATTTTCCGTGAGTATACATGGGCGCTAGAAGAAGGTCTACGATTTTAGTAGTAGATAAGATGAAGTGATTTTATAAACCAGTTACGAATACAGTATAATCTGTACCATATGAAAGCTTGTTTTATAGCTATCCGATCTCTCTAGTGTAGTGAGTGACGTTAGATCGAATTATAGAAGGATTTAGGAAAGATTTATAAAAGCATTAGCTTACTTTACTAGTAAGCGTAATTAATTTTTATTCCCAAGCTCGATACTTCCATTTTTCGCACAGTATTTCCGCAAAACTTTTCCTGAGGAAAAAATTGTAACGTTCATTGCATAGTACTGAGAGTGCAGAAAAACAAAGTCATGATGCATTGATCAATACTAAGTATTTAAAAGAACATAAAATGACGAACTAAACTCAAGAATCGACGATAAGCATTTCAAAGAATCACACTATGCAGACGATACCAGCACGCAGTTTGGAATCAGTGGGAGAACCAGATGAATCACAGCAGCAGCAGACATAGAGATAATCTACGCGAGGCATGAGAACATCGCCAGGAACCAGGAAAGAGCGTCCTCCCATTCATAGATCAGAAACCGCAACACGAAAATATGAAAATCTGTAAGAGCAATGGCTCATAGATAATTCATAAAACAATGTTCAGAATTCATCCTGGAATATCTATCGGGGGACTCCTTCGCGATCGCAATCAAGCGGAAGTAAGGGAATGAAAGGACACCCAAAATTTGCATTCTTCCCACGTCCCCTTCATGAAGTCCACACTAACGGCCGGAAAGTGATTCATAACGATTGCTGGAAAAATAATCATTAAGGAGTGACGAGAGGACGGTGTAGGTTGAAAACGGATGCACTGTGCAAGACTGTGTCACGCCAAAAACGCACTGAGTGTGGGGTGTGCGTCTGAGGACAAAGAACATGAATGGGAGCTGTGCATACCCCAGACACACAAAAAAAGCGCAACGACATACGACAACTTGAAGGAAGGATATGAAACATCTGCGGACGGCATCTGTGAAGCCTTTCTCTTTTGGATGTGGAGAATATCTATTCTCAATACAGAATAGCTACTTACGGAGAAGTCACGAAAAAGAGACAGCATTGCGAAAACAACAGTCAAAAAAATGACACTCTTAAATTGCAGTTTCTCCTTGAAAACTACCATTCGAGGACACACATTCTTTAATCAAATAATGGAAACATTGAAGTTGAAGTGATAAACACAAAATTACATTTAATCGACGCTTAATTTTGCGCAAGCAGGAATTTCAATTCACTTGCACGAAATCATGCAAAGAGTTGTGAAATTGCCAATCGAATGCGAATTCATAGACAATGACACATTACTCCGGTTATAAAAAATGATCGCAGAGCACAATTTTGTTTTATATAATAATAAGCGCACACATATTTGAATACAATAATTATTTTTGAAAATCCATTCCGCCCACTATTTAGTTCGAATGTGGACGTGATTCATTCACCGAGGAAAATAAATGTGAGATTTCACCAGCGGAATGGCCCCAATACCAACGGCCGCAGAAAAAGCCAAAATGAAATGGCTTATTCATGGCAAAACATGGCTTCGAAGAGTCCGACGCACCACGTCCATCAATCTCCGCGCGTTATCACGAAGGCCAATCTAACCGCTGAACTCATGCGGACAGGGAGGGATGGAAAGTGAACGCTTCCCTGCACTTTTAACAGCGCAGGATAATCGGAGACGTCTCGCATGCCATAATAACTCGGAATATCAAGAATATTTCAATGAAAAGAGAAACATTTTCAAGTTGTTAATTTCATGTTATGTGCAGTAGGTAATTTCTCTTTTTAAGCTGAAAGAAACAATAAAAAATGCGTGTTTTATCTCGGATGAAAAATTCGTTTGAAGAAGCTGATAATTATCATTACATATTTATTTGCATAAAATTTCCGAAGAGAATGAATCCGTAATTAACGCAACACTATGTTGTAATATGTTATTAATGTAATTTTAGGAATGAAATGAACGCGAATTGTTCTGATTCTTGAACGACACCCTTTTATTTCCATAAAAGCATAATAACACACTCGTTTTTCCTTAAATGAATATTTCTCAACAGTGGCGCAAACAAAATAATCCGTGGAAGGGAGGGGATTCTGGCACTACGCTGCAAATTTCAATGTACTCGGAGAATTTATTTCTCCCGAACAAGAGCTTTATTGGTATTTTAATTTGTTATTTTATATACATTATTTTATTAAATATTTTATTTTTGTTTGCATTTTTCTAAACACAGATGAAAATTGAACTTTGCCAAAATGAAAAAAATGAAATTGCCAAAAGTAGTAATTCAACTATTCTTGTGGGAGTATATTTTCGGTTGGGGGGGGGAGGGAATAGACTCATTTACCCTCTCTGTCTAACCCACTGTCTCCCACACTTAAATTTTTATTCGGTATGAAGCGGGATTATGACTGAATCTATTCAGCAACGGAATTTTTAATAAAAAGAGGAGACATCACAATTGTAGAAGAGAAGCTAACACGACATTCGATTAATCATAATTCGGTTTTACGAAAAGTTTCCGAGTCGGAAGAAAATAATAAGCAAGCAAAATTTCAGGAAAAGAATATATAAAATAATGGAAACGGTTACATCTTTTGCTACGGTCATAGCTTATAATAACTTCCGTCTTCACGATTCGCACCAAAACCGATCGCCATTAAACCTAATTAATCCACATGTGTTTACAAAATGATTGCTTTGTAAATTTAGGGACACAACGAGATTAAAATCCTAAGTTTCGTAGCTGAACCAGAGGTTAAGGTAGGGTACGCGACTTGCTCTGATCTAGAGTGGATTAGTTGGTCGTGTAGCAGGCGTGGCTATTAACGACGACACGAAAAAGAGCGAAAAGGACGTACGAGATCAAGAAGGAAAGACCGTAGACAATGAGCCGTCACCATGGAGGCGCAGTGGTGCGTATCTGCGTGACGAGGAAGATGAGCACCCGTCGAGGAAATCATTCACTGCTTCAGAACGCGCTGCTCATTAATTGAGAGAAGATTTCCGTGACTTTCAATTTCGAACGGCTCCTAATTACTATTTCATCGGGAGCTTTTGTTTTCCTAAAAGAGTGTTGGCATAGTACTGCTGTTTAAAATGGTAGAATTTAGACTTTAAATACTGAATTGAAGCGATGAGTACAACCTAGGCAGTAAAAATATTTTTTTAAACTTATGCTTAGATCACTGAAAGCAATTCAAAAGGACACAGAGAAAGAATATCAGGATGCAAACTGAATGAGAAATCCTATTCTCGGATAAGCAGAGTACATTTTAGATGGGATCATAAACGGTCATTAATTTATAATTCATAATATAAACAATTCTTGATTGATTGATCCAATTGATTTAAAATAAATAAATAAATATAAATAAATATGGTCATAATTGTTACATGTCTAAGTATAAGCAAATAAGAACATCAGTACTGCAAGCAAGCATAAATCATGAAAAGGGATATTTTCAGACATGGAGTTCTTAGTTTATGCACTCTAAAAACGAACAATTTAGGCCTTCCAAGAAACACTAGAATTATTTCTACTAATTTGTGGTTTCTCCAGAGAAAATCAAATAAACTTCACTAGCCCCTTAAGGAAAGGTGACGAATGCCCGATCCTTCGAGCGCGAAGCGTGGGGAAACTAAAAAAAAAGCTCCCGGAGAGATATGAAATCAGAAAGTAGAGAAGGAAGAAGACGGAAACAATTAGTCTAGAAACAATGAGCCCAAATTCGAAAGCTTCGCAAACACCCTCTCTTCGTACTTTTAACGAACAAATAATGCCTCGGCAACACAAGCGGTGCATCTGCATTCACTTTCCATTTCCACTAGTCTTTATTTAGGCGTCTACCATGAAATGTTATGCCCACACCACATAGCCTGGGTTTGTGTGTACTTGCCGGTAGACTAAAAATAAAACTTTTAGACTACTGACATCAGTATGGGAACTTGGGGCTTATGGGACTTCACCTTGAAGAATTTCTACGGAACACGGACGATAGCCGGGGCCACTTTAGGTCCACTTTCGGCTGTGATTTTTTATAATAGGATCACTTCAAGGGATGAACTACCGCATGGAGTATCTAACATCCTCAAATTACCCTACCACCAATTATACATTTTTTGATCATCGGGATCATATTACAATAATATCAGGTGAAAACTCCAGAGGTTATGCATGGAAATTACAGAGGTCATAAAAAGCCTATGAAATATAGTATGGTACAATAAATTATTCAATAAAGTGATTGAAACATTATATTGACCCCATTCACCTGTTTGCCTGGACGAGTCATATGTTTGTTAGCCCAGACACCTACTCCACGGTCACGATAGCAACTGCCTCTTATCACAAACGAGTTTCGTGGAGTATCGGATAGATAAGATTATCACAAACATAAAATTCTCATTCCGTGAAGATCTCGAAATCGATGATACGAAAGTCACATTCTCCAGAAATGGGGCGAGATGGAAGAAGACACTTCTAGTGAATGTTCGGACGATGCCGACTGACAAAAAGATACTTCAGAGAAAAATTATACAGCGCCCCCGATTTTAGAAAACGGAAGTGTGTAACGAGGGTGTTCGGAATTTTTTATCTTGTAAATTTGGAGGTAAACATGGAACCGCAAGGAACGAAACCTCTCGTGTTAACGGACACGGGTGTACTTCGCAAATATGAAAAATTCATTTTCTTTCCCGATTTTTCGTAATGGTGAAAATTTAGTAACCTATGAAGTTAAATTAATAAATGCCAAGTAACAGTATGGCCTCATGTATTCGGATGTTAGTACCTCAAGCTGGTGGTCAAGAGACCAAGTAAAACGCCGAGATCTTATTGAAGGATGAACACTCACAATCAGTCCGAATTTCATGAACAATAAAATACTTCAAATAATGTCCAGCAACTCTTCATATCCCCTTAGTTTTATATTTTTAAATCATGCTTTGAACTTATAATGTTTTTCTTTTTACTTCGAAGACACCACTAATTGGAGACGGTATAAGAAGGTACTTAGTTTAATTATATTTTTCACTCCTAAAATTTTCAATGATCCCCAAAAGGGACGTGGCAATTCCCTGCCTTATTTCTATTTATTAATGTCATCAGTTACTTCCAAAACAAAAAAACGATAAGTGAAGGAATATTAACGCTTGAAATTATATCATGTTAGGCTCAGCAAAAGAAATCTTCAGGTTGATTAATGCGTTTTTGACCGGCAAAAAATGTCTTTGGTTTTTAAGAGCTTTCATCACCAACGTGTCACCATTTGGTGTCCAGTAGATCAAAAAAAAAACGTTAAAGAGCTCAGAAGATTTAAATTAGAAGGTGAGCGTAAAAAATAACGAAAAAAAACTATTGTAACACATAAAGACAAGAAATAAGCTTAAGTGGAGTATTTGGAATGGACTTTCACAATTTTCCGGAGCTATAAGAACTCTTTCTCCGACAAATGTTTTTACCAGTCCGAGAAAGGAACGTATTACTTCGGGTAACTCACCCAATGTGGTTCTTAGAACCCCCATGAAAAAGGGAGAGTACAGATTTATTGAAAAAAAGATATTTTAGTTTCTTTGTTTTAGTATTTCCACGAATCCGCATTGTTCGTTGACATACTTGAATATTACGTAGGAATACTGGTATTTGAACAACATGATTTAATTTTGCTGGATTAAAATGTTTAACATTTAATTATATGATAGTTGTATTTTCTCAAATAAAGTGGAAGGCTATGCATATTTATTGATCAAATAAAATATTACACATAATTAACTCATGGCAAAATGTTGCGAAAGGCATTCTACACTAAAAAACTAGATTTGAAATCGCTTTTCTCCTTGAGCTACGGAGAAGGGTAGAGGTTAACTCTATCGTACAGACAAACACTATTCCAATAAAACTATCTGAAAAGCTTTTTTTTTCAAAGTTTGGAAGGGGTAAGAAAGAAAGATGGGAAATATAGAACGAACAATTTTAAACATAATTTATTAATACTAAAATATAAGGCTTTCATAACACCCCTCCTCCGACAAAAACCAACCTTCGGGTAGATTGCTGTGAGATTTCTTTAGAGTGCTGTGAGTTTAAGATTTCTTCCATGCATTCAAACTGTAATATTATGAAATAGGGAATCCCGAGAGCTCTCAGAATTCTCTATTAGACTTGTGACGTGGAAATCCCTACGGTATACCTTTTATCTCATCAGCGAAGCAGGAGAGTTCATTCAATTCCACGGGAAATGTCATTCATTGCGCATTAGTGCAAATTCATTTATCTCTTACGTTTCGATTTCCTTAAACCAAGGGACAACTCCCAAGAATTCACAAACAAACACGCCAATGTCCCAGCTCCAGCTCGGATCGA
This sequence comes from Calopteryx splendens, assembly GCA_002093875.1. Lineage (NCBI taxonomy): Eukaryota > Metazoa > Arthropoda > Insecta > Odonata > Calopterygidae > Calopteryx > Calopteryx splendens. Next base: position 22,863 of record LYUA01002466.1, read on the forward strand.
TTTCGTTAGCTTTTTTCTTGCCTAGAAAATGTTCACGATTCAGGGTTCACGTTTTCCTGTGCAATCACCCACCCTCTCTTTCCGGCTCCCCAGTATCAAAGCCTGGTATCTAGATAGACTGTTGGAAGGGGGAGGGGGCGCCACGAAACGACGGCGTCCACTCGCGCACCCGCAGCCATGGTTATCACATCTTCACCGGATTTCCATCCTCTCGATTGCTCAATCCCCTCCTTTGTCGAACATCCCGCATGCGGGTGGGGGGGGGACGCAACTTCGCTCTCCTCCCGCTCCCTTTGACCACAATGCACAGACAGCGCCCAGGCTAAAAAAAAATACTCTCTGACTGACAACCCATGGGTGACAACGTTGGTCATTGACAATACGGGCGACCCGCTGGAGCTGGAGGGCACTAAA
>LYUA01002468.1:98824-111805 GCA_002093875.1 Calopteryx splendens
TGGTATTCTAGTGCTAAGAAATAAAAGGAAAGAATATATTTTCAGGATACCCTATGGATTTAAAGAATTAAATTGGTCGAAAGTCTTTTGCCAAGATCATTTCAGAAAAGATTTGAGCGGAAGGAAACGAACCCACGTCGTACTTGATTTTGACCGTGGAAAATGTGGGGTCAAGGGAAAGGGAAAACGACTACTTAGGTAAACATCGGAGCTTTAACGTAAATTAATAAATAATATAGTCGCTGTGGGTTTCTTTCCCTCTAGAATTTTGGAATAATTTTCGAACAATTCGAGCGGACGAATTTGAAGGAAGTGTTCCAGGAAGTGTGGGATGAATAAGTTTACTTATTAAACCTGTCCCTGGAGCAGGGCAGGGTTATCCGTTATCGACCGTCCTTTGAAAATTGGGATAAAAGGCATGATTAGTTATGAAGGTGGGATTGAAAGTGGTCTTTTTTTTCAACATCTACATTTGAAGACGACGGAGATTTACTTTTCCTGTAAACCAAGGGATGGCAGGCATGTCGAGTGCGTTATAGAATCTGTCTTTTGTGTGGGATAATTGATAAAACTACAAAGTTAATAAAAAATATATCTAAAGAAGCGCTGGCTTGGGTGAGGGCATATGTAATAATATAAGGTAGTATAGAACAGCCTGATGTAGACTCTTGGATGATGTAGGCGGAGGGTGCTAGTTGTTGAATCTAGACTTTTAAGGGAAGAAGATTAGAGGAGATCAGATTCTTGAAATATTGTATATTACTATAGAAAAATTAATCCAGCTAAAAATGAAAACAAGGGAGAAAAGTTGTAGTTTTGGTCTTTAAAGAGAGAAATGGTTGAAAATAATCTAAAAATTCTTTAGTGGCGGTTTAAAGAAGCAGGTATTATAGTGAATTTATAAGAATAGCCATTTTTTAGGCATGCGGAATGAAGATAAAATATATCGGTAGCTGGAAAAAAAGCGTACAGCAAAGTTGTTTATGTTTCGAATAATTGCTTTAGAAGTCAATGGCGGTGAGTAATGGTCTCTGGAAGGCCCCAAAATCTACCGTACGTGATAGACTACGTAAGGTAGTAGCGATGGTCCCAGGTGTATGCTTCGAATCAAATTTGTGTATTTCTTTCATTTAAAGACTCGTTTCTTTGACACATTGGCAAAGGGAAATTCATAGTTTGAAGTGCCGTAAATACGCCTCGAGCGAAGATCCGGATTTTCGCACAAAGATATGCCCCTGATCATTATTATCTATTAGTCATCGGATATATTTATAAAATGGTTGTTTTAGTGTTCCTATACAGTTTGCATACTTTTTTAATATAATTATTGGTAAATCCATTTATATAATGCAAATAACCGCAGTTGTAGTAAATGTTTCCTTTTCTGCCTACAAAGTGTTCCTTTTTAACCCTGCCACGTTATTTACGATTTATATATTATCCTTACCTTAGGATATTGAGACGAGGAGATGAAACGAAGTTGTTGAAGACAGGGACGGTTGGAGGTTGTGGCTGCGGCGACAAGGTTCTAAGCCTTTTAAATAAATAAATAATATTATTCTTACCCATTATGATTTTATAAGGGGCTTTGGGTGGTACAATTCTTCTTAGTGCGTTTATTTTCACATTCAATTAAAAGAATTTTAAAAGTAATTTTTTAAGAACGAAAACCATATCTATAATTAAGAATCAAAAGTTATTTTATTGGAACAGCTAATTCCTGATTTTAGAAGCGAGAGGATGTGCATAGAATGGGGATTTTTTGAGAAGTGAGTATGGTGAAGGGGAGGGTTGACGATTAAATTTCAAATACGGTGGGAATTTCGAGGAAGATTCCAAGAGGTGAAATTCCAAAAAGGTCGAATGATAATGAAGGATAGAGGAATTCTAGCGATTGTAATAAATGACAGAACGTAATGAGTTAGTGGGGAAAGGAATACATAGTCTTTTTCAACAGGATGAAGGCATGTAGAAAGCATGAAAAATTGACGGACATAAAAATATGTTACCAATTTGAGTTAGTGCAGGATGAAGTATAAGCGACATGTTATAGATGCAAAGGAAAAAGCCCCTCAAAACCTACTGGGTGGATCACTTATGTTTGTTTAATATCAGCGTATAACGATGAAGAAATAAAACTATTCATAATTAGTTAAAGTTGTACGACGCCGAAGGACCTACGTCACTCTATTGTCGATATTTCTACCGGTCACCTACGCTGATTAAGGCTCCTAAAATTAGTTAACCGTTATAGTTTGGTTTAAAATGTTTCGTTATTTTAATTTTCTCTGATAAATTGTGTTAAAACTTGCTTGATATGTGCACCAAAAATGTTGCCATGTCTTGGTTTAGATAATAATTTATAATAAGTAAATTTTCAATACTTTATTGAATTTTGGTCTCACTTATGATTTATGATCAACGCTAGGGTAATTTTTGTAAGTGACAGAGCAGGTACTTTCATCTTCCATGGATCCAGAAATTATTTTCCTAGTCTCCCCTGTAACGGTCTGATTGACCCCAGGTCTAATGTGCAAGTTTTCAGTCAAATGCACAAATCCTGGTATCGAAAGAAGTGTGAAAAAAATCAAAGACGATGAAAAAATACACCTTTTCTACACCTCAACTCCCCACCCTCCTCGAGTGTCGTAGGGGAATATTGCCGTAATATTACGCCCCATCAAAAGCATAGGGAGTGGTTTTAATTAAAATTAACTGTCCTTCGAAATGGACGTTCATTTAACCCAGTGACTAACTCCATTCGTCCATCCCACCCTTCTTTTCCGTCGTCAACTTTTATTGGAAATGGGCACGGTGCGAGAGGGGAGAGGTGAGGGGGGGGGGAAGAGGGGGGTTGCAGGGAGTTGGGTGTTAAAGAGAGGATTACCCGGATTCGGCCTCTATCTCTAGATCGCTTTGCCACGGTCCTTTAAGGTGCTAATAGGAAGGCGGATCTCGTCATCTCCGTCGATCCGGGCGACTTCATTTGATGACGACGCCCTTCCCGTTTCTTACCGCTTCTTCTTCCACTCGTTAATCTCATGTCCGGCCCGCCTATGTTTCTCTCTCGTCCCCACCCCCCCTCCCGTCTCCTTATCGGGAGAATCCATCCGATCCCTCCGGCGTATCCTTTACTCCAAATTGTGGCTGCACCGCCGTTTACTCCTTTGCTTTAGGATCTGCACGGTGAGTGACTTCTTCTTCCACAATCACTCCGATGCTAATGCGTCCGAGCACCGCACCACGTAAAGTCAGTGCTGCACGTTCATGACCGTTGCGATTTCAATGATACCCTTCTTATGGGCTGCCTTAAGTTCCTGCTCACGTTTAGCCAATGTTGATGGGAAGGAAGGCGATGTTTTACGCTCCCTGGTGAATTCATATTTGACTAAAATATATGTGATGTGTAATCAATTATTTAGATAGCTATAATATATTATTTTGTGATTGTGATTTTAGTCTCAAAATGAAATTCTTTAACACTCGCGCTTGAAATATGCATAGTGCAGATTGGGTAGCAGCCCATGCATCATTCTTAATATCGGAATTTTCTGAATCACTTATTACTCAATGACATCTCCTCATTTATTATTTTAATTTTTATTTAGATTTCTGTGAACAACTCCGTAGAAACTAGCATTAGAATTGAAGGGGCACTGCGTGGTGGCAACTGACGCAAAATAAACTTATATCTCCTTACGAAATTTATTATTTTAAAACGGCTGCCTGAAAAATCGTGTGTAATGTATGCGAAATGTGTTTTACGGACATGATATGCTCTCTACTTATCGCTTCGCCTCGGTGTAAACAGTCTTCACGTCTCGTGCCCAAAACACCCATTTCACTCCTTTGCCGGAAATATCTATCGTGAATTTAATGTTATGGGGTCTTGAGACTTGACTCTTCTTTTATTGAAATAAAATTAATCTGAATAGTAATCAAATTTAAAAACAAAACCCGGTTAAATGCTTTAGCTTCATTTACATTTTTTGCGCATCTTCTTCAGAAGCGATTGTGCCATTGGCAAGAGTGGAGACATTCTTATACGCGCCCGCATCTTCCAGAAGAAGAATGCCTTAACCGGCGTCACTCCGCGGAGGCCTGCACAGTAATCAGTCCCTTGACTCCTGTGATTGATGCTCACTCCCGCACACATTTTCTAAGTAGTTAATTTCTTTTTTTTGGGCGCTACTTTGGAATCAACGCATTCATCATTATCGTGCTCTCTTTGCAGGTCGACGAGAGGCATTGGCCCGCACAGGCCACTCTCCTCTTCGAGGTAAGATTTTTTCTTCTAAATTTTCTACCCACTTAGCCTTTCCCCCCACTCTTCTATCTCTCTTCCTCATTTGCCCTCTCTGGTAGGATTATTGAGATATTTCCATCTAAGGACGCTTGCGTATAGAAATTTCAGCATAACATATATTAGGCGAGGACGAAGATACGAGATAAAGAGTATTGATGACAAGGACCTTGGGCAAGGATGTAAAGAAGGGACTAGTAAAGACGTTGATAAGGAGTGTAGTTTTGTGTGGCTCGGAATCTTGTCTCTGAGGGATGATGAAAAGCGTAGGTTGGAGGATTTTGAAATGTGGATGTGGAGAAGGATGGAAAAGGTGAAAAGTACGGAAAGAAAATGAACGAAGAGGTTTTGGGAATGGTAGGAGAGGAAAGAATTGGGTGAAATCCAAAAAAGGCAGGAGAAGTGGAAGCGGGGAGTACTGAGTAGCGATGGATTACTGAAGAAGGTGATAGAGGGTAGAATGTTGGCTAAGCAAGAGAGAGGGAGGAAAAGATTAGNNATAGAGGGTAGAATGTTGGCTAAGCAAGAGAGAGGGAGGAAAAGATTAGGCGAGTTTGATGGAGTTAAGGGAGGCAGGAAGTATGCAGAATTGAAGAAAGGGTTACTTTGGTAGTGTGCGATCAGACACCTACCTTAACCGGTAGATTATCAATACAAATATGTTAGGCATGTGGATTAAAAGGTTTTTTAGCTTCATTACTTGCAGCTTCTTGCATTTCATGCAAGCTGATAAATGTGTCTCGAGAGAAAAAAGTAGTCTATATTACAGTTTTTCTTTTCTTTTTAAGGCACCGTTATGCATCTACACGTGCATGATAACGGCAAGCCACGAGTAGGGTATGTGGCAGGGTGTGCTTCTACAAACATAAATTAAACGTTTTTCAAATGTTAGGGAAAAATGGAGAGGTTATAAAATTTAAGGGAATTCACCTACAGGTTTACGTGAACTATATAAGTATCTAAGTATAAAATATTATCTACCTACGCTTGCAAGACGAGCAACTGGTAGGTGTTGCAAAAAGAAAGGATTAAACTTGGGACACCAACTATGGTTTTCTGAGTGCTATTCAATTATTTTCAGCACACATAGTTCGTGGAAAAGAATTATCTTTTTAGCCTATTCGTTCAACATTTTATCACTCTGATCTTATTGTCCTAGTGGCCTAATTATTCAGAAATGAAAAAAGAGTTTCTTTAGGAGTGCGTCCGTCAGAAACCTAACTAAACCGGTAGATTACCAATAATAATAAGTGGCCTAATAACATATTTTTGTATTTAAAATTACATTTTCGTATGATATAGGTATTAAATAACCATTTCAAGTAAAATTTCGTTAATTCAACAATAGGTGTACTAATATGAATTTTTCCAGTTCGTCTGAAGCACCTTAATACCGCATTACAATATTCCTTCGTTAATATGGGATTTTAAGCTCCCAAAAAGAGTAAGATGGTTGACAAGACCAGTTATAATAAATAAGTGCACAAAAACATACAAGACTAATTTATAGTGCATAAATGAAATGATAATAACAAATTGCATCATTTTATAATCTACCGCACCGAGAACTGTAGGTACTGCGATAAAGCACGTAAGACTGTATTTAACGAAGACTATCAGCTGCATTATTGCATTTTAGTTTTAATTAGATGTATTACTTTTATTTTATGAATTTGCATTAGAAAACACTATCCCAGATGTATTTGGTGTACGCCAAGTATCGAGGGACACACTCCCTCCCCCTGCCGTTCCTCCCCTTTCCTTCTCTTCCCAGCTGGGTGAGACAACAGCGAGTAAGTTTGCGCGAGAGTATTGCAAGGTGAACGGCTCACTATCAAGTCACTACACATTGCCAGTGAAGAAACAAGTGACGTTGTGGCAATGAAAAAAGAAGTTAACATATCGAAAGAGCATTGAGAGTCACAAGAAAATGCCAGCGATCGCAGAGTAACGAAAAACAAATCCAATCCATGTTAAATCATATTTCGTTCAAAATAATGTTTTGTGAGAACTGCCTGCGGATTTATATGGGATTCCTTGTGAGCAGTGAGTTGGCTCAAGCGAGAGGTTCTTCGCTGTGTTGCAGCCGAGGCATTTATTTCTGTTCTTGCATGGGACTCATTCTCATCATTCCTCCGCCCGAACAAGGAAGCGTTAAGAGTTTTTCAACTGATTTAAACCCAAGTTTCATTGGAAAAGAAAAATATATCTCCAGTCCTACGTGCACTGAAAACCTGCTATATTACCGATCGGGAGACATAAAGTTGTGACAGCGGACGTTAGGTGAAAATCTCTTGAGAGACGAAGTGATTTTCGTCAAAAGCGCACACTCATGTCCTCAAATATCTTAAACCAAAAGTCCTATTTACACCATCTTTTCACACGTAAGAGTATACGTCCCCAATATTTACGATACATTAATGCTTGTATGTACCTAACACACAGCCGGTCGCGGTCACCCCTCCCAAAAGACATTCGGGAAAGTATGTTGTCCGTGTGCCTGCTAGGGAGGACTTTAGGCTGCGTAAATTTCAACATAGGTAAGCACAAAAGTAAATCCTTGAAAATAAACTTGGTTACCCAATCCCCTGTGTCTCCTTCGCCACACATTTGACCACTGCAAATGACTCAGCATATTGCTTGACTATTCTTCTTTGCCAAATGACTTTTACCGGAAGAGGCTATTTCTCCCATTCAGAAGTTTCATTGGTGTATTTAAAACATATACACCCACGTATAAATGATAACCTGCCAGCCACCGCAAAAGGTTGTGACGGGGTGTTAGATCACCAGCCATTACTGTAATATTGTCATTTACGCCTTTCATTCTGTCTCTCTCATGATAATCAGACTGACTTACGTATTTCCTACTGCTGGGGTCGCGAATTGCCTGAAGGGAAGAGGATTTCTTTTATCTATCTGTCAGGCAGTCAATCTCTCTTAACTTCCCGTCGTGATCTCGTCTACCAATATAATGTGGAGGTAAAGTGACTCCTTCAGTTTCAGTGATAAACTCAATTTTGCAAAAAAAAATGCTTTGATTCTTTTTAAAAGTTTTAGAGTTACTTCATTTGTTACTACATTCATCCCAATTAAGGCTATCCAATAAAAACATTATGGTTTCTGTTCTTCTATTATGATATTTCTCGAATCGGAAAGCTTTTTCCTCTGTGTCCTGTTTAATACTAATATTAGTGCCTTCTGCGCGGGGTCCCAAATGCTCAAAGCAACACAAGACGAGGTCAAAATAGCGCAAAATAACACATCTCCTTAACGTATTCATTAGAAACCGCATTGCATTTTATGAATCCTATTTTATTTACTGCTGCGCCCCAGATTGGCTTTAAAGATACTTTTACGTTGGTATTTTCTAAGTGGTAATTGAATTTGTGAAAGTGAAGCGAGTTACATTTTGCATGAAAATCCAAACAGATCATAACCTAACATTCTGTTAAGATTAAGATTTATAGGGGAGGCTATAGCCTCCTCCTCGCTACGGCACTGCAGGCATTAAATACTGTTTTATCCTTCAATGTCACTTGATAACTTTAATGAATCCCAAAAAAACAGCACCGGCAGAAAAAAAGGAAATAAGAAGGTGGTTAATAGCTGCTATAAGACATTATCAACCAATCAGCAGAAATACTCGTTTCCACTTCTGTGCAAAATATTTTAAAGTCTATGTCATCAGAATACACATGCATGTAGTGCAAGATAAAATAATATTAAGCTATTGACACTGCAGCCATTGCTTATAGACATGCGGCACAATAAAATTTATACATTGATTTTTGTCACTTGAAAGCAATTTTTAAAACACTCATAGTACACATCCATGAGAAAACCCAGCCACCATTGCAACATTTATCTTTAAGAAATGAGCCTGAATTTATTCTAACAAAATCAGTATTTAAAGACATTAAAATCGCTTATTGGAATCCTTTGACAAAAATTATAACTGCTAAAAAAATGTAAAATTATTGTTTATTCATAGAATTCCATCATATTCCAGCTTGTCATCAACATGGCTACCGGTTGTCCGTTAGAAAAGGTCATTTTAAATACAGTTACATATAAATGCTAAATTTTCCACAAATTAAATCTTTCTTATTTTCCATTATTTTCCTCGTATGCGTAAATTTATGTTTTGAAAAACGTCCAAATTTAATTCCAATTATCCGATGTAGGAAAATACTTCTTTATTCACGAAATAAAAAAGCAACAATTGTGAATAGGTAAATTAAGCGATTTTAGGCATCATGGAATTATTTTATCATCAATGACGTCTGGGTAATAATTTTTGTAAATTAGCATGCCCTACATATTTTGGGATTTTTTTCCGCATATATTTGCCTATTTGAGAGCTATTTTATGCATAAATCTCCCAGACGTGCTGATCACAAACAAAAAAGAATATTATATGGTCGTACTTTGGTACCAAAATATCTAAAATAGGTCATTATATTTTCAATTCATGCCATGCAAGAGTCCCTTTACCCTAGTTCTAGGGTACCAGCAATTTCAAAATTTCTCTGGATTTACTTGACGGTAAGGAACTTGAAAGAGATCATATTGTTAAGGCAGTGAATTTTTCGAATATTTAATCATGATTCAAACGCTTGAAAAAAAAGTACTTATCAATAATATTTTGGAAAATGATTCAGATAATTAAACTAGGAATGTGAAGTAAAATATTTTTATTTCTTATAGAATTAACTCAGATGAGTATTTTTATTTTGGTTAATATTATGAATAAATTTAAATAGTTAATAGGAGATACTCAGGAATTGTTTTATACCAGTGTTTCCATAATGAAATGGCAATGTGTATTAATGGTAACATGATTATAAATGTGATAATTAATTAATTTTTTATTGCATAATATTTACATTCGTAATTTCTGATAAACGTATTGTTTTCCGTCCGTCTGAGATTTATCTGGCACAAATTTGATGAAGCAAAAGAGAAATATGGATTTTAAAATTAAGTGGCAGAGTATATTTTTCCGTCTAATTTGATGCCATAGTAATCGATTGGTGGGTTATGAAATGTTTGCATGAAAGCAATAGATTTCATTTTCCTGACCTCTTTGATTTCAATTGAAGCAGTCAATGTACTTATCTATCTAAAACCTAATTTTTTTAAGTGATGAGGTTATAGGACTTATCAAAAAAAATAATAAACTCTAGAATTTTAATGTCAAAAATGAATTCGAATGACCAATGACCAATTACCATTCAGGTTATGATTAATTTCCTCGGAATTGGATGGATAGATTTTTTCCCAGCATTTACGGACAGAAGTGTTTTAACAGAGAATAATCATGTTAATTCAGCGTTATGGAAAAGATAAAAGCCAGGCAGAGAGGCGAATCCAATCTGAGTGGTGAATGGGGGCCGACAGAATTGGATGTGAGGTTTTGGGGGTACTATGAGCACTTCACCATGACGATGCTGTACTGTTGTAAGGGAGCGATGAAAGGTCCGAGGGGGAGGAAGGCAAGGGGTGGGGCTGGAGTTGGGCAAGGGGGGGAGCCAAGAGGTGGAGGGGCTGCGAGGTGGCAACGGGAAATGGGACTGTAGAACGTCCACCGTCAAGTTTCGGTGTGTTTGCATGTGCATTTGATGGGGAGTTAATTTGACTTGCTGGAGCTGAATTCATGATTACCTACACTTGACTGGTAGAATTAGGAACTAGCAAACCTTTCTTCTTTTTCGGTTAACAACCAATTGCCTGATTTGCTGCAGCTTTACACCCATCTTGCTTCTCCTAATTCATTCTTCAATTCTTAGTAGGAATCAGAGTTCATGACTTGCAAGATTTGTTTCTCATACTCTGGGCGAGGCCTTTCCTTTTCATATTTTCCTCTCTTTTTCATCTCTTCATCAGTCCATCCAGTGTCTAAGTGTACTTGCCAGTAGTTGGGCGTATCTTCTCTTTGTCTCTCCAGCCCTTAGACTTCACTAATTACTACTTCTTTCATTAACATCTTTCTCCAAAGTATTTTTAGCACTCTTCTAAAATTACAAGCTTCCAGTGCAAGTAGTACCATATGCTCTCCTCCTCTTATCCCTGATTCACTCCCATACAAAGTGGCAAACCACCCTTGGGTCTTCAATTGCCTCTTACACAACTAATAATCTAATATTTTACGACGTTTTTCTTCTATATGAATGTAATCATAGCCTGTTGAATTATTCTTATTCGTCTTATTCTTATTATATAATTACAACTTAGCTAACCAGCTAAGCCTAAAAATACGTTAAAAGGGCAATTTATGCTTTTTTAATTTCTAATTCCAACCCATGGAAAAGGGAGGTAATAAATATGCAGGATTAATTATAAACGATTCACACCTGAAAATAGTTTCTATAATATAAGAAGCACGCAGGTGGTTATTTTGGCCTCTCGGTCCCTGTAAATATAAATGACTTTCATGGTTTTCAGTGGACCCTGAAGACCTTATGTGGTACTGAACATTTTTTTCCGTAATTTAATTAAAAAGATCATGATCATTATTTGACCTAGTTTTCGTAACCTCTACCTAGAGCTATTGACGGTGGTAAAATTGACCGGTGTGCAAATACCGCTACAATTGGTCGTTTTTTTTTCTGAAGTGTGTGTTAATTTAACTTTGATTTACCTCATGTGAAGTAACACTTTAATTAATTGGGAATAAAATTTTGTAAATAAAAGTTAGATTAATTTAATTCGTGATGAATAACCATAAGTATTTTTTGGATAATTTACATATTATGTTCATCAGATACACAGATGCATCTCCACTGAATCACGTATATCTTTCGATACACAAAGCCATGAACACACTGTACGTTAAGCGTTCTGGTTGCTTTTCATGAATTAAATTGTAATGCGATTAGTGAGAATTCGCATGCGTGTTATAAGCAGCACACAATGAGTAGCATAAAAAGCCCAGGAATCGCATGCTATTTAACCCTTGCTCCGATGTTTATTAATCGGACGATATTACAGTGCTAAATTTCTCCATTTCTTTGTGCACATTTTTTTCAAGCGAAACTGCGCAGTGGAAATAAATCTGGCCGGATGCTATGTCGTATATTTTGAATTCATTAAACTAAAGATTTGGACTGTTCAATCTTAGGATTAATCGGATTGACGTTAATAATTGACCTTGAAGGTGGCTGAACACCATGGCTTATTTATTTTGTTTTTTTGTCGATGTGCGTCCAAGTCACTCTTCCAATTCAATCTTTGTCCGCATATCGGGATCGACTCTTCTTATTACCTACTCTTGGAAAGTTAAAAACGGCTCGTTGGGCATCCACCTATTCATGGGAATATTAACGAAATATATCATGGAGAGGTGATCAAAGATCTTGTGTAGGACACTTTGATACAGATGCTGTAGCTATTCCTTTGCCTCAAAGAGGGAGATGATGAAGATGGAGAATAGAGAGGCAAGGCTAGGAAGAAAATCGTGCAGGAAGCTCTCGTTCGGCTTTCAGGACGTCACGCATCACCAGGAGTGCATCGCCCAGTAACGTTGGAGATAATTTTCGTGACCTTCGTTACCGTACTAGGGTAAGTCAGTTTGTGATAGGTCATAATGGTGCAAGGGGGGAGAGTATTGACTCTAGAACTTGGGAGTCAATGCTCTCCCCATATCTAAGGAAGAAATCCGAGCAAAAATATACTCCGAAAATCCCTTTGTATGAGATCACAAGCAAAGAGAAATACGTACAAGAAATGATGATGTGCCAAGTCCTTGGCGCCTTATGATTGAAAGGAATACATGTCATCATGGATCTGCTACACTTATAATGCACACTTAACGGGAAGCAAAGCACCGTAACACCTACACTATGATTTCCCGTTCTTTAACTCAACATAATTTCTAACTCCCTTCATTCCGTCCGACACACATTATCTTTAACAATGATGTGTAGCAAAAATGGTGTAGATGCCCTTTTTGTCTGAAGGTCAATACTAGAATGTTTTTAATAACAGGGTACACATCAAAATGTGCACATTATGCACGTGTAATAAAAGCAGAAAAACATATAAGTGCGCCAGGACTAATGCATTGAATTTAAAAATTGAGGATTTGTATCTTCAATTTATGCAAAGCAAAGGAAAATAGTAGATTATTCGAACTATGATAATGTTACTGAATTATAATTAGAAATAGCTCATTGAGAGCATAAAAAACCTATTTGAATTATGTTTTTTTCATGGAGAAAAAGTAAACAAGCATTTTTTTTCATTTGGCATTGTATTCCACATTTTGCATTATGTGACTTAAAACGATCATACCTAAATGTGTAAATCGCTCTTTTTTGACAGGCCACCATTTTAAATTAATCCTCCTATCTTGTGGTGTTTCGTAAAAATAGTATGATATTTAAAAATCTGAATAATTTATTAATAAATATTTTTCATTTAAAATCGTCTCCGTATGCCCATTTTTAGCCAATTTCATTTTCCATAGCACGGAGGAACGGGCAAATCATATGGTGCGTCATAACTATAATAGATTTAACAATTTTTTTTGCCTGAATAGCTTTGCAAGATATTATTTTGTAGCGTTAGATATTACTTAAATAAGAGCAGTAAACAAAGTTTGGCATAATTAGGCCCCGTGTCATAAATGTCTCCTGGGAAAATCTTAATCTCATCGTTAGCTAAGCGTGGGGGTC
>LYUA01002469.1:45952-58639 GCA_002093875.1 Calopteryx splendens
CAGTACTAAGCCCTAATACGGCATATGTGAAATTCACACATCAGGGTAATATGGGTGGCTGTTTCCATTCCCTGTACCATCCCAGGATGACCTGGTACCCGATAAATGGTACACAGCTTGGCTGAAGCTGAGGGTGCCAAGAGTTGTCACCGGGATTCGAACCCCCGGCCCTCTGGTCATTAGCTCAGTGCTCTACCCACTGGAATACCACACCCCATGTTTAGCTTTAGAAGTGGTCTTTAATCTATAGTGTTAGGAATTACTAGCAGACTTTGATGCAGCATACAGGTTGATGGAATTGGAAGGATATAAGTCATCGTGGATGATGTAAGGATGCACTTCCACCGGGCCTTGAATCCCATGCCTTAAATGAGGGTCTTATCCATTTGACTGTGGGTTCAAGGAAACAGAATCATGAACTTATCCCAGAATAAAATAATTCCCTCCGATGAAGGATCGTGAGAACACTACATGTTAATTTATCATTGAAAATCAAGTGAAATAAATCCATTGATGCATCACCACTGGAAAAAGTTCAGAATTATTAATGATCTTAGGAAATCTTCTAGCCGAATTCAATCCCAATAAATTATCTAATATCACAAACATGCAATCAGGGAAGATGCCAAAGAAGAAGTAATACATCTTTGTTTTATTTTGTTTGGGGCCTCAAATGGTTTGGAAACAATGAATAGATAGTGCGCATTGTTGGTGGTGAAGGACACTTAATGATGAACAAATGTTATCAATTTTTTACATATGTTAAAATATCTCATTTCTATTTGAGGATGCAAGAAACTTGCAGTGAAAAAATCATTCATTTGCCCCGGGATTTAAAACTGGATCCCTTGAAATACAACTGAGTCCTGGAACCATTTAAGTTTCCAAGATGTCCTCCACCACGCTTAATGTACTCTGACATAAATTGAGGGATCCTGGTTTGAATCCAGGCAGAGGCGAATGATTTCTCCACTGTGAAATGTGTGCACATCAGCCAGTTACACATTTGAAGTTACTTTTAAGACACCTCCAGCAGCCTCCGTGAAATAAATTGGTGGCATTTAAATTAATTATTTTGCTATAATGCTTTGCAGTATTTAATTTGTAAAACATCAAAATAAACTTTACGTAATGTTTTTTACTATCTTTGCTGGTACTCTTAAAAGTAAGTTTGAGGTTTCACTTTCTGGTTCTCATCTTTTCTCATGCCTCAATAATGGACATTAGATTGAACCCTCCAAGAAAATTGGCCATGGTGTTGTCTGTCTTACAAGGTTTACGAATGAACACCATTCAGGCCATTCCCTCCATTTTAAGGATATACATATTAGAATCATAACAAGCTGAATATCTTTCGCTGAATTGCTTGAAATTTGAAGGAGCAGGATTATAGGAAAAAATCTATATGGAATGTGACTTAGAGATGTTTGTTTACCTACTTATTGATAATCCAAATGTGTTTTACATTTTTAAAAAACCACCAGATTACAAGTGATAGCATTAAAACACTCCTTGAACAATCCATAGAGAACATATTTCTCTCTTGATAATGTTGTAGAAGTGATGCTTTGTATGTTAAGCACATATGCGATACGACTAGCTACATTGGCCAAGAGGGCATTTCAAATCAGAGGAGGAAAATTTCTCTGACATTACACGTACAATGGATTAACTATCATTACCTGCTGGAACTACCATCGCTTTTGTGAGAAAAGGAACTGGAAAGACATGTCTCAGTTGTCAGCATATAATTTGGATGAAAGAGTTGAAATGTTCAGGATTTTCGATTGAGATATAAGCTAATTCTCCGTAATACAACAAAGAAGTCTTCTAAATAAATAATTTTCATGAAATAACATGCACATCAAACAACCATAGTATAAAAAATAACTATATTTTATATACATATATGTACATCAGTATTTGACAAAATTAAATTGTTTTAACAATAATAACATTATAATATGTATAAACATATAAAACTATGTCAATAACAATTTATTACAGTTTGATTGGCTCAAATTAATCACAGAAGCTTCATTACTTTGTTCTATGCACATGGAAATGCAATTTACATTTGCCAGTTACTTATCTTACTTAATGCCCTTCTATTACGATGCTATTGAGGAAAAATTGACGTTGTGTCCGAGTTGTATCAGCTCACTATCTCAAATGATTTTGAATCCAAAGTTTGAATGTTGGTGCTCAAGTCCTGCTCAAGTGCCTTGCGCAGTTCCAGTCGTGCCTTGTGCACAACAAACACCATTAGAGAGACTCCGATCAAAATCTGAAGAAAGATTGAGAACAGAAAATCGATTAGGAATTTTCATTTTTACTAAGGCCCAGTGTAAATTGACCAAGGTGAAAATGCTCGTCGCTAATTGCGACAATCATTAGTCCAGATCAAATGCATGGAATATGTTGGGGGTGGAATACCTTCACTGACCGATTTTTGATTATAATGTCTGGGTCATGCAAATGTAATCTTCACACATGTTTTTTCTATGGATACTTCAGAGTTACCTTTGAATGACATTGTACCTTGCCACCCAGCTGCTAGCTAATTTGCATTCCAAATGACTAAATAAATAAACTTGTAAGGATTTGGGATGTGACACAAGTAGCCTTTCCCACTCAAACGCCAGCCTTGCCTTCAGGTGGTAACGGCCTGTTTTGCATGAACGAGGGTATTGACTACAGTTTGATTGCGACTTACGACTGATTTGACACTTCCGGGATGAGAAGTCATCCCTCTGCCAAGTACAAACGGTCTTTTCGAAGGGCGGATAGGGGGCTAGGGCACCCAGGTGAGAAATTACCTCCAAAGGCAGGAGCAACGACATCAGGATGGGGAAGGCAACGTGAAACCACCCCATTATGGAGCTAAACATTCTTCCGAACTCCAAAGTTAACTGAAGGAGTATTGTGTATAAACATTCTCGACTTTAAAAGTCAAAACCTTACATATATTTGAACAAATTTGAATCCAAATTTAGAACATGTGGGAACTGACCCGAGAAGAGGACAGCTGACATGAGGGGCCCAAGTTTCAACCTGGAAGGTTTCAGTAAAACATGTGCCCCCCCCCTATTACTTATACCTTGTCCTATTATTTTCAAAAGTCACAAAGCCTCTTTGAATTGTCCCCAGACTTCTTATCCTCCCCCATATTTTAGACAACCCCATCTCATTCTTCCCCACACCCATATCACAGAAGTCTTTTATATATCCACGCATCCACTTCCCTCAAAAGGCATGCAATAATTTATTCCATTTCAGACCATTCAATAATATTTTTTTGTCTTTAATGTCCGAAAGTACAAATGAAGTGATGAACATGCACACCACCTACTTTGATATCCAGATTGCTTATTTTCATTAACTGATGGGCTTGGTCAATGTTTTACTGTGGGTTGGTGATATTAACATAAAGCTGGACATAACTTTAATATCGATACACTGATGAAAGTGTTCCAAGAGGAAGAAAGCATCAAGAAACAAAATACTTTTAAAGCATTAAGTGATGGGAGTTGGCTACAACGAAATTTGGATGTTATTACAGTGGGACTAGTGTGTTGTTCTGACCTCTAAAATGGAAACCAATGATTATGGTCAATCCCACAGGCAATTGGAAGGTATTGTTCGGTTATTTTACAGCTTTAAGATTTAAAATGGATTACCTGAACACCAAAAACAATGTACCCAGTGAATGCTGTAGTCTCATCAGAAAGAACGTCTTCCATTGATCTCAATGTACTCCCAAGATACACATTGATCGCTTGGGTTGGCAAGAGTCCCACCATAGTTGCTAGCATATATTTCACACTTCCGATACTGCTAACCTGGAATCGGAAAAATAATTACCGTAGAGCTGAAGTTATACGTCCAATTGTACAACACTAGTGCACTATGGTCGTTAAACTCACTGCAAATATGGTGTTTTGTAACCCAAATGGAATTGGAGTCAACCTTGCAAAAGCAACAACTTTAAAGGCTTGGGGCCCAGATATAACTCGGAGCATAGCACGCGAATAATCACTGTTAAACAGTCTCATCAGTGCAAAACCAGTGAAAAATAACCTAATCACAGAATGAGCAATTAAAACCCCAATAACAGCAGTAATGACAACCGCTATGAAACCTCTAATTATGCCAAACAGATACCCGCAGGCAATGTTAAGGAACAAATAACCCCAGGTGAATGGAAATGATACAAATGTAAACAGTGAGATGAGTATCAAATAAACTGCCCATGATTCCTGATTTTCTACCCACACCAACACAGATTGGATATAGTCCTTACATTCCAAGACAAGAAGTGCTAAAAATGCCAATGTACCAGTTGAAAGAATACAATTGCAAAGAGAACCAAAACTTATTATGTTGAACTTAACACTAAGATTTTCACTTGTTGCTTTCCCAGCAGGCAAACCTTTCTCAATATCAACTTTCTCGTTCATGCTGCAATTTAAAATTAATCACATTCATTTACATACTAACACATATGAAATATCAGCAGACATTTCAAAAAGTTGTTTCAATCTAGGGCACAATTTAATGTTTGAAAATGCTCTGAAATCAGTCATTTCATAATGCTCTTTCTCTGGAATCATACCTAAAAATTAGACTCCTGACTTGCCGAGCTCATTCAGCATGATTGACGTGTAATATATTTGTAAATACATTTAGTAAGCCATATTAACGATCTGTTGTTTATTAACGCGTATGCCCAACCCTCGGACATTTCCTTCATAAGAGTAATTTTACACTCAACGTAATTTTGTTTTAGTACATTATCCGAAAAATGTAGTAATTTTATAAAGATAACAATTCAAAGACAAGTAATATGTTGATTTAAGAACGATAACAATCGCAAGTGGGGAATTTTATAGTGCTGCAACAAGATTCCAAATTTGCCTCACGACATTGGAATAACTTCCTAGAAAATAATAAACTGGGATTCGCGATAGGAACCAAACAAGCGTCAGCGAAAAGATTCTCTCAATCTAACGTCGAACGACATTCTCCTAGTTTTTTTCTGCAAAATTTAGCACGCATCGCAATACTCAAGGTCGTTGACCAATTGTTGATACATGCTTCTTCTTGGAAATGTAGGAGGCGCTGATTTTCATTTTCTGCAATTAACTGGCGGATATCTCAAAACGCGAATTTAGAAGAATCAAAGAGAGTAGAAATTATTTCAGTATATTATACCATATCCGATAAAATGATATTAAGCCGTTCAATCTGGATTGATGGGAGGCATAAAGGTAAAGTGAGTGAGGTTTGAAATGAGTAATATTAGTTAAACTATCGGCCATTACGAGAGCTCTTTTGAGAGAATAATTTGAATTGAAATCAACGGCGAACATTGCAAAAGGGAACTATTATCTTTAATTTACGTTCTTTTTCCTCTTTTAGCGTGGATAAATACACTTTTATTTATCGTGTTAGGCACTGTTTAGAGTTACTCATAAGGAAACATTTTAGATTTTTCCTTCAAGGAAGTTTTTTTCATAAAAGCAAACCTCTTCATAGTCAGTTTTTTAGCCTAATTGCCTAACAGCCGTCTTAGGATTTTTTAGAAGAAGGGTCTGTCTTTGGACAAGCATTATTTAAATAGCAGCTCGTCTCGTATGCGTAGTATCACAGAGTAAGGATATATATATCCTTACTCTGTGGTAGTATTTCATACTTAGATATTACGTGCTGTTCGTAGGATGTGCTTTGATCGCTTAATTTTGTTGCCTCCCCATTTGTCACTAATAATCTGGTGACACCTAATTTTAACTACGCATGTCTGGTGTGGAAATACCCCCTGTTATACACCCTACCAACATCAGACATAACATTTTCAGTTTAGGAGTTTTCAGGTTAAGACCATCTGTGGAGATGTATTGAAGAAACGGGGATTCATTGAACGTATTGTGGGAAAATATTCCAATGAAAAAGTTAGGGAGATATGTTATTTCGTGATGCTTAGATCTCATCTTGTGTACGCTTCGAGCATTTATGACCCCGCACAGAAGGAACTAATCTTGGAAATATGAACAGGGTACGGAGGAAAGCTGTCCGTTTCGTGAATAAATGGTTTCAACAAATAGAACGCACCACATTGTTATTAGATAGTTTTAAATGGGAGCTAATTGAATTGAATTATGCTCATCTTAAACTGTTAGAGAGATGCAAATCATTCGAGTTTAACACTGAAACAGAAGGAATCATTTTACTTTCATTTACATTACATTGGTAGACGAGAAAACGACGGGAATTTGAGGCCGACTGCCAAACAGATAGAAGACATGAGGAGTCCTTTTACCACTTCTCCCACAATTCGTGAGTATAACAGGGGGAAATGCATTTGAGGCAGTTTGGGAATCCCGAATGGATATAGGTTCAAAGTTCTAATGGCAATAAAAATCATATTGATAGCTGGTGCCCTAACACCCCCTGCCACACGCCTTCGCTTCGGCTTGCATGGTAGTATGTAGATGTACTGGCGGCTTGCTTGTGTACTATATACAAGATGTAGAGATACATTCCTGTTCGAATCTCCGCAAAACGAATTTCATCAGTTGTTCAACCACCCTCTGTCATTGCGGGAATGGGGCTAATCTATTTGAAAGGTTAAGAAATAACTCCATAGCCATTATCACCTTTGTGATTGGGCAGTGGAGGCCACCCCTATCCTAATTACTTTCAGGTTAAAACTAATAGGATTTTTTTTTACCAGGAGATGGGTTCTGGGCATCGTAAGCAGTCTGTTGTGTCTTCTGAGATGCGGAATAGATGGCCCTCCACGAATGCCACCGCTGCTTCACTAGCGGTAGGATCTGCAGCATTAACTGAAGGTATTTAATTATAAGCCGATTAATATTTTTTTATTAGTATTACTGTCACCTGAAATATTACTGTGCAGAATTTCTTAATCTGGAAGTATACATGGTGCCTCATTGTTCTTCTTGGTGTCGAAATGTTCGATTGGTAGCAGTGGTTTTTGGCAGGATGTAGCCCATGTAAAATGCAAGGGAAATGTGCTATGTATATTATTGTACATTTCTACATTATTCTATTCTACATTATTCTATTCTACATTATTCTATTCTACATTATTCCGTTCTACATTTACACATGCTCTCTAGGTACATCATACTATTCTACATTTATTCCATGGCACCTAAGTAGTGAAAATCTTTCTTTCAGTGTCTCAGCATTTTGTCATTCGAGTGTTCTTTGAGTGCTATTCACATACCATCCCCACCTATCCTCCCTCCGCCTTCCTGCTCTTCATTTCTCACAAGGCAAATTATCTCTATGTATATCTAATATTCTCCAACCGATCCATGAGGATCACTTATTTTCTTCTTGTCTCTCTTCTATTTACACCCATTCTGCAACTCCTTTTATTTCACACCCCTATCATACATTCTCATACCAAATTCTCTCTTTTCCTCTCTGTGTTTAACCTCTGATTTTTCCTCATACCTACCTTCATCTCGGCGGCCTCCTTCGGTCTTTTTGTCTTCTTTGTTTCACACTTTCACTTGTACTCCAATACTAGAAACAAACAGAGAGGATGTAAAATTCAAGCGATGGAAGAATATTCCTCCAACAGTTTTACGTTAACTATATATCAAAGTATAAAATAGTATTCTAAGGATGCGAGACAAGCTGCTAGTATGAGTTGCAATCAAAGAAGAAAAGATTGAGAATACACTCTAGGCATCTTAGCATGAAATATTATTTCCTTAACACTTTTTTTTCAACTATTCTGATCCCTTCTCATTCATGGGAAAAGTGACATTTGGCCTCTGGTCAGAGAGGGATTCTCAGACTAGGTCTAAAAATCCAGTAATGCTACTAAATGTACCAATGCATCACTTGGCAAATCTAGATCATCTTTTGTTGAACCCAATCTAATTCGACAATCAAACCCGCTTCTTCAGGACCCCATGTACTGGAGGCATATTCTAAGTGAGGCCTGACTATGGAGAAAGAAAGATAACGCTGCTGTTTTCCCCTCTCACCATATCTCTCCCCACTACCCTTCGAATAAATCCTAATTTTTTGCCATATATCCCCCAGATATATTTACCCCATGAGAGGGCATTATTTAGAGTAATACCCAGGTTAAAATATTTCTGATTTAAATTTAATGGAGTCTGCTCTTGATATTTTGGTACGTTTGGTACTTGAAGTGTTGATAAGTAGGAGTATAGCTCACCACTTACAAAACCTTACATTGGGTGCATTTCACAGTTGAGTTCCTTTCCCTGTACATTCTGGTATCTGGGTGTACCACAGATCCCAGACAATGGGGTCATTCACACTGACGTGAAATCTCTAATTTTATTCACAAATTCAGTAGATACAAAAAATGATTTTGGCAAAAATATTTTTATTTTGAGGTCACCCATTAATTCTTGAAATGAAAATTCCCAATTATTCTTGTCAAGACGAAGAGGGGAGGTCTCTGGGCAGTTAGGAGGGGGTGGAGGATTTGTATGAACAAAGCCCTTAAGCAAATTTGAACTAAACATTTTTTAATAGTCAAGAGATATCAAGGTTTTTAATGGCCAATATTATTATAATAATATTGACCATTGAAACCTTGATATCTCTTGATTTTTCCACGTGGCCAAACTAAAGGTCCATTATAATATTTTTTTAATAGGTTAAAATTTTGACATTTTCTCATGAGGGCCTAATGGGTAAGGCGCCACTGTCATAAAAAAGTAAAATCTTAAACATGAAATATGCAGACTGCATCATTTTGGCAAATGCTTAGGAAATAAAATCTTACTATCACAACTGTCATTCCACAAATTTGTCTTTGTTTCTTATCCAATTGTGTTTTCACTTTATGAGTGCTTCTCCACACCTGACTTCTTTCAAACCCCCACCCCTCCCCTCCCCTTCCTCTGGTCCCCATTATGTGCTCAGTTGGTGTCAAATAGGAGCATGCACCAAAAACATTCATTGACACCTCTTGAGGATGACATTGTCACATGAAACTGTTTGAGATATTAAAGTTAAGTGTTGTAAGTTCCACCCACCCCATATTTCCGTTGCCTCCGGCCGCCATGCTGACTCAGACTCCCACGCTCCTTGGGAGGATGCGGCCCCTTCGAATCACCACCACCGATTGCGAGAACAGCTAGAGTAATTAATGGCTGACCATCTACGCGGTGGGTCCAGTGATTGCGATAGCTAAAGTGATTACGGATGATCTCGGCGGGACGGAGGTGGGAATGGAGGAGAGTCTGGGATTGTACGCCGGCAGAGTAGTGGGGTTGTACGCCAAAGGAAGTAAATTGGTTTTAAAGAGTCTTGAAGTCGGCATTGTTTTTGTCATCCCTCCTTCTCCACGTTCCCTTGATGTGGTTCCAACAAGCCCTTAAGGTTAGCCTTACAGTGTAAAATTTTACATAGTGGTGAATTTTTCAACATGTCACGATTTCTTAGAGTGAAAAATCCTTGAAATCAGCACACTTACCTCTTCATTGAGTGTATTTTGCTAATTTCTTCTCATTTTATTTTTTGCATGCATTTTCTGGAATTTTTACTTTGAAAACTTTAGCATGTTATGCACTGACTTGTCATGCATGCTCAAATAAAATCCCCAGTCAAATCATGAGTTCATGGAATATGAGGACCCAAGAAGAAAAAACTAAATGTGCCTCAAACTTTATTAAATCAATCCTTAAGGGGTACAAGAAGTCATTAAAAGAATTTAGTTGGTTTATTTTATATACAGTTAATTGATACAGCTGTGAAAATAACGATTATGAAAAACTAAAATCAAGGGTGTTAGATTCCTTGGCTGAAATGTACCTAATCTGTATTTGAAATTAAGTTGGTTGCCTTCTCACACTATCACCATGCTTTAAATTGCACGTACCTACTTAATGGGAGATGCATCTTTAGCTATGATGCCTTCAGCATTGTCCATTGTTTTTATAATATCAATTGAAACATTTGTTGGGTTTATGTTAGGGTCTCAGGGGTTTAGGAAAAGATCTTAGAAATTACTTCTATGGTAACATTTCCCATATTTAAACAAAATAGAAGTAAAGCATTTAATGTCGCCATTCCATTCATAGTGTTGTACAACTGGAGTCACTTTCAGGGATGCTTCTCAACAACCCAGTCCCTTCTCTCTTTCATGATCTTAGCCCTCACAGCTCCACCATACCCAAGGCTTAGTTTTGTTTTTTTACAATAAGGCCCACTGTTTAACTTTACACAACATATCACCATGGCTACTGCCCTGCAAGTATCCAACATTGTCCATAGAAATTGTACACTGCTCATTGAGTATAGAGTTATTTTCCCCGGCTGAAGCTCTGTTCTGGTGCCTGTGGGGTCATTGTGGAGGTCTTGGATTTGGCTTATTCTTGGCCAGCTGCTGAAATTGCCCTTTGGTTGTGGTCCAGAATGTTCCAAATGAAAATTTCTTCCCAAATTCTTCGCAGGTTTTGAGAAACACGGGGTATATCAGTGGCAGGTGGGCGTTGTCAACAGTTGGGAACAGGTGGTGAAGGGTATGGTTCCCAAAGGTGACAAGGGAAAACTCTGGGATGCCGCCACATACTTCAACTCGGTCCAATAGGGCATCCACTTGGGCCAATCCCCAATCATTGTCCTTGCGTGGCGTATCTCCTGCATGGAACACCTGAAAGGGAGAAATAAATATTTAGCTCCATACACAGAGGGCAACAGCCTAGCAACGTTTAAACACCATTCCCTGTTAGATCACAAAATTTAAGCGATGCTGGGTCTAGACGGAGGTGGGATGGGTGACCCCTCAATGCATCATCTGCCATGGTGCTGTCATCCCCTATAATCTGCATGTGAGGCAGGTAGGTGGGTCAAGGCCCAATGGACCATATAGGTCTTAAGTGCCCAGGTTTCCAATCATTCCAGCCTTCACACTCCAGCAATCAATCAATTTAGGCACAGCTATTCATCCCTTAAGCCATCACCTTTAATTTTATATTTGTGATGTACTTTAATCTGAATGTAGGCATACCCCAACATATTTGCCTCATCTTTTTAATTCCATGGCAATGGGTGTTCATATCTCAGTTATGAGAGTAAGTGGGCATTTGAAGCCACTGTCTGCCGTGACAGTCATGATCCCAAAGATTGGTTTGATAGGCAAGGTTATAGTTTACATTTTACTAACCTCTAGGGTGTATGGAATTCTCTTATTCAGAGTTAAATCATTTACCTTTTCTGTGACAATTTCGATGTCATAGATAATTCTGATATCCAGAAAACCACCTCGAAAGGATTTAACAGCATTCAAAAAACTGATTCGTAGGCTTCATGATTATAACTCATAATTATAGATTATATAGACAGTGATTATATAGTGATATAGTGATATATAGACAATGTCTGGCTACGCAAACATTTTCCAAGTCCAAGGTAAATTTGAAAAGATCAACAGCTTCGGTAAAAATCATACCAGAGTGTGTGTTATAGTATGTTACTTGAGATCTTCAGTGGCCAGGCCACCCTCTTCAGCCAGAGAAGAGCAAAATAGAAGGAAATAAGGCATTGTTGACGAATGGAGAAGGCATTGTTTATCCAAATGCCAGCCATATGGCTCACATTTGGCAAAACAATGCCTTCTACATTCCGGAATTAAATATATTCTACATTGACTCCCCCTGCCTCTCCCCTCACATGCAATCCGTTCTGCAAATCACTGCCCCTCACCCCTACCGCCCCCACACTCACCTCCTTCCCCTCCTTCCACCCTTACCCCGTCTTCTCCTCACCTTCCTCCCCTCCAAACCCAAGAACAGAGAGCTCATTCTTCGAGGACTGACAAAGGCAATTAGACCATCGAAACATATACAGATATTTATGCGAGGGTCCTTTTCACCTGTTCTCTATATTTTAGTTTTACCTCAATTTTTAAAGAGAAAGTTCTTACTTTTTGAGTTCATTGGTTTAAGTCACCAAATAAGGTGAATTTCCCATGCAGGTACCTTTTGCCAGAAACAGTCTAATGGTAAAACTCAAATAATCTAGTTTCATAAATTTTATAGTTTACAAAATGACAAAAAATTAAATAAAACAGTGGCCCATTATTTCAAAAATTAAAAGAGTAATTAGGTTTTGAATTCACTCTAAGGATTATATTGATTGGTTTTCTACCTTTCTAAATATTTTTATCCATTCAATTTTATGAATAATTGTCATGCATCTTCAGTAATTAGTTTTCATTGGAAATTGACATGCTTAAAATTGCTCAATTAACTTGCCTATGACCTTCCTAAAATCCAAGGATTTGAGTCCACATTGTAGGATAAAACATACCCTTCAACTTATGCTCTGAAAAGAACAGTGTAACACTTTCAAAAATGAGAAACATTTAGATGGCATCCAAGACATTTAGATAGTGCGTTCAGTCACACTGTTATTCAAGAGTGAGCTCAACCCGGAGCATTATGTGAGAGATAATGCACTCACGTACACTTGGAAGAAGGGACTCCATCTATCGCATCAATAAAGATATATTCATTATATCACCATATATATATTTCTCCACCACCTAGGGCTTGCGTGTTTGTAATTGTGATTATTATGTTTATAATCTAATGTAATAGGCCAAAAATGGCTGTTTTCAGATTAATGACAAATAAATAAATAAATATCATCTTAGACTGTCTG
>LYUA01002470.1:20251-32865 GCA_002093875.1 Calopteryx splendens
TTCCTTCGAAAATTTTCATTTGGATTTTCGTTCAAAGAAAAATAATTAGGTAAGATGTTTCACAAATGAAGGTTTCTAGGGCAGAAAGTGACATTAATAGGCTAAACAATTCCTAGGCCGGTCGATATTGCCTAAAAATTTCGTCTGGAAGTTCCTTTCCACATTTCACGGATCAAAACGCACCATATTTATACAATTTATAGAACGCATAATGCTCTCCGTCCGTGTCTCGCGAGTTCCGTATTTCAAAGGGATTTATTTGAGAATAAGCCGATCACTGCTTTTTACGATTCCAATGCTTCCAGTTTTGACAGATCTCCACTTAATTCCGATATAGTCTTTGGAATGTTTCATCATAGAGTGGTACCAAGAATATCAGCTTGTCTTGTCATTACTTCGTAATAAATTATCAGATATAACGGTTACGCTTATAATAAGCTAACGAAGAAAGGGGAAAACCTTTCATCCATTACAAACTACTGTAACTGCTAAGCCGGCATTTAATTCGTTGTATATTAAACACAACCGTACATATTTTATCTCTTATATTCTGAGTGGATTCTGAAAGTCCATTCTCTTCTCCACGAGGAAAGCCTTTACTTCTCAAAAAAACATCTTGGAAGCTAGTGAATCTACTAGTGAACTAGAACTAGTGAAAACACCTTTGGATTCAGCTCATATAGCCTTTTATTATGTTTATACTATAATTGTATGCCCAACTGTTATTACTAATACATTTTAGTTTTATTTTTCTATTATATCAGTCAATGTAAAATACCATTGTCCTCGTTTTTGTGACAATATATAAATAAATGAGCAGTTAAATAGTTTTTCATAACACTTCAAATTTAAACTATGCTCAGTTCACCCATGGCAACGATGTAGGTAACACGCGACGAGCAACACGCTGCATTGGAATTTCGCACTCGCCTGAACAAATCGCCAGCCGAGTATCCCCCGATTTCCGGCCGAGCAGCCTCGGATTCGTCTGCTTTAATGAGATGGAGTTACTGTATTACCCTTTTACATTATTCTATAAGGTCACTTTTTCGTCCATAAGTTTTGAGAGATCTTTCACGTTGTTTTCTTAGACCAGCGGCTAAGACGATTCGGAGGGAATTGTTTTTGCTCTTTGTCGACGCTCTTAGTGTGCTGTCTCTGCCAACATCACCCTTTGGGATCCTCGGAGAAATTCAACAGTTGAAATTTTACCCTATGATTTCTTAGCATGTGAACAATAGACCTTAAGATTATCTTTGAAATATTTGCAACTATTTCCCATCTAACGCTGCACAGATCGCATGATTTTCCGTGTCTCCACGAAATTAGATACTATCCCGCAGTTATTTAAAGTTTCAATGGAGAAAACGCTCACCGGAGATGCTTAGAAGAAAGTTTCGGAATACTCATTGGGGGTGTTTGACGTCAGATCTACCTTAAAAAAATTCCAAGGATCACAAGCCAAGTTTTTGAAAAAGCTGACGAGACGACAGGAATTGCTCTCAGCATCCTCGATCTCCTGCCAGTGTGCCCTCATCGGTTCCACCCACTTTAGAAACGGGCCAAATGTGCGTGAGACTCAAAAAAATAATAAACACAGCAGTCAACACGAAGGTTGTATCAATAGATTAGGTTGGACGTCACTATGCGAAAGGCCACGCGGAACGTGAAATTCACGTATTCAGACCCTGAATTTCAGGATGGTGGATGGCAGTTTCTTCCCCTATCCCGCCGCGGTGTCCCGCGAAGACGTGGAACCCGAATAATCACACAGTTCGGGAGAAGTCCGTACGTCCGAGCGCTCCACCCAATTGGATGCCTCGTTCCCCGATTACCTAAAGCGGCGCCACAAAGCGCTGCTGAGTCAAGCAGTCGCCTGACGCGGGCATGCGTGGTGATTTGGGAACCCATGCTCTTCCCTTCCGCCTCTAATGCAACAGGAGTTCAAGAGTGCCAGATGCTGAAATGAAAGTACCCTAAAGGGTGATGAAATTTCCATTGCGCATTGCCATCATAATCGTCAACCACCGCAGGAAATTGACATGGGAATGTTAACGTGAGAGTGCGGATCGCATGTGACAGAAAAAATACATGGCATCACGGTTTCCGCGACGTTAATTATAATAAAAAAATATGGAAATAGCATCGAGCGTAATAAGGAAATCGGTGTTACTTAAGCTACGGATTTACACCAATGAGATGAAAAACTATTAATGACGCAAAAAAGTAATCAGAGAGTGTACTTTTTAGAGAGCGTAATCTACCACAAGAAATGATAATAAATAGGGAACGTCACTCTGGACGTCAATACGTAAGCACCATCTAAGGCTGTACAAGTGACCTCCAAGGTGTTCCACAATGCACTCCCAAGTTATGTCATGGATTCGATGTAACTCTGTTTAAAATACCCTCATGTCCTATCATATAGCGAGCGCAACTAAATACTAGATTTCAATCAGTATTAATCTCTTGTCGTTGTAGAAACAGAAAACAAAATAAGGAGGGCATGGAAAGAAGTTTACTGGGAGAAATTCGAAGGTGGAAAGAAAAATTAGACAAGGAGATAATAGGGGGAGGAGGATAGACAAAGAGATTAATAAGTGCGTGAATGTCGGAATAAAGGTTATTCGTAGCATGTGGAGAACTTATATTAAAAAATTAATGTTTTTTTTAAGGAAGTAAAAATTATCACAAATCAAAGGAAGCACAAAATTATCTCCTCCCCACGCAGTTGAACGGAACCGAAACTTGGGTCCGTCAGAATAAACACAAATGTCCAATTCATGATATAGGCATGTGGTAATTGAGGTGTGATTGTGACAAAAATAGGAGATATCAGGTGAGGAGTTAGTGCGGCATGCAGGAGTGTCCCAAAGACAGACGTGCATGAAAGAAGAGTGTTTATACGCTGGTCCGGTCTTGTTGATAGATTGGGTGAGAGCCGAATCACCAAATAGATAGGTATATGTGAGTAGATCGAGTAATTTGAGAGGATGGGGTGGTCCGAGAAAGACTCATGGGTGAATTTTTGTTGTAGGGACTCACAATTTAAGAAATATTCGGAGTCTCAGGAACAGAAGGGCTTGTTTGAAACAATGCATTAATGTGACAGAGGCGAGAGAAGAATTCCAAAACCCGGGTAGTCTGGGAAAGCAATAGTAAAAGGGAGTAGGTGAGTCCTTTGAAATAAATTTAAATAGGGGTACTTCTTAACTATACCACCCCCCCAGAGAAAACGGCTTCGAGGGTATGCATGTTGTATTTTTAGGCGGGGCTAGAGAAGTCAGTGCTTAGACCCTAGAAGACGGCGGGACCTTGTTAGCGGTTTTTCTAGGTCTATTAAAAATCCAACTCCGACCGGTAGAGTACTCCTAATGATTGATTCCACTGCTGCGACCTTCCATTCCAAATACAACCTTCTTCGCAATACATAAGCCGTAATAAGGCGTTCATTTATGGCCTTTGAATCTAGGAGGTCATATCATCAGCTAAGGCTATCAATATCAATTGCCATGCTCAAAAAATAGAGGAAACGGTTACCTAATCGAGTAACCGAAGAAGAGAGAAGGATAATCCTATTAACCAGAGCAAATAATACATACGAATGTTTTCGAAATCTCAGTCATTCCGGGGCACTCCGTTCAAACTACACTATCATTAGACATTCCAATTGTCTATCAGGTGGAAAGCGTGGGCTTGGAGGAACGACGTTCGATCACGGCATCCAATTTATTTCCCCGATGTTATCTATTATTCGTGACTTAAATAACGCCTTTCACCGGGAGTAATTAAATGATTTATTCAAACAATTACGCTTGCGTCCACGATTTAAGTCATGGTGACGTTGAACACGTCGTGAAGCGGGAAGTGGAGACCTTAGGAAATGTTAGTGAAACGGAGAGGTCATCAACATGGGAAAAAATCACAGAAAAGCAGTGCGCCTCGCGAAGAGAAGGCCGAAATCGAAATGATGAGATAGGTGTACGACGGAAATAGTAAGTGGAACATTAATCGTAAGTACAGGAAAATTATCTCGTGCGAGATAAAATACTTTCGCATTTAACGCACTGAAACAGCAAATGTCTCTCCGCTCTCCTCCCATTCATCTATTTCTCCTTTTTATCAAGCTTTAATTGGGGCGCGTACTCATAGCACACTCATAATAACTCATGGCCTGTTTCACCACCGACTTCATTGCTGATTATTTCTTGATTTGATCGTTGTTTACGTTCCGGGAATGAAAATAAGGGCAGCCCGTTGTCATCTTCTCTAATTAATGGCCAACCACATGCTCATCAAACCGTAAATGTGATATTATCATGGTTTATTATAATGACTTCTCCATTGTGATCATTGGTTAAATCACCGATAAAAGGTAGGTTCAGAATGGTCCATTACCATTCATTGCACATCTCTATGGCCTCATGAGAACTCCCTCCCAGCCTCAGCGCTCTTTGATCCCACACTATTTCCTTCAGCTCTTCACGCCTTTTGGCCAGCCTCCCCGCCGTGAAAAAAGCACCGAATTTCTCCCTTCTACATCACCGCTTGCCTAACATTCTCTCTTCCATTGAGGAACAGTCGATGCGTGGGTCAGATCTACGAGGCATTAGTGACTCTCCCATGGACCAATCATCATTTTTCCCGCTAATATAGCTGTAGGGGTCATTGGAACGCACATGTCCATCCACCGCGATAAATTTTTAATTCACGGGGACGGATGACAAACCCATTTTTACTACTAATCAGTAGATGATGCGTGAGGGAAGCGGATGAAGTTATTGGGGATCTAGGGGAGTTGGTGAAATCAGGCCGTTATGTTTTAAAGCTGAACTTCAGCATTTCATAATGCTATCCATGATCCTTCTGATAGTGCGCTTCAAAGTTCCCCAAAGATAAAGCACAGAGTTAGCAGAAATCGACGATCATGACTTTTCTACAATTTAAAGGAACGTACAGTTATTTTCACAACATCGCTTGATCACAATTGGATACCGATATCATGGATTAGTCTTCTCGTTAATTCTGACAGCATCTTTCACGATCGACTTAGTTAGTAACTGAGATTGGGGTGACATCAAACTTAAAAAAAAACGTGTGCCACCAAAGTACATTAATCATCTCTCAGGTTAATTTGCGATAAAGCTGTTTTGATAGGTAAGGTGAGAGCTCTCCCATGGCGTGCGAAATTCACTCTCATGGGTACGGGGGGCAGTTTCTTTTCCTATGAACCGAGCGGCTTCCCATCATGTTCTGGTGCCAAGAAAATCACACCTATTGGATGTGGTTGCTCAAATGGATCACTCGGGATATGTACCCAGTACCCACAGGTAAGCTACTGTACCCTCCAGCCACACCTTTACCATGTGATATCTCTTAGGCTAGAGGTATTAATATTACGACGTAGGTATTTGCGTATTAGGGCAAATGTAGGTAGCCAATATTGTGTCTCTGGTGAGACTGATAATTTCTGCAGCATTGGCAAGCCATGGCGCGTGTTTGCCCGACTCCTGCCGCATAACTGCGAATTAAGTCGCCCAACACTTATGCGCATTGAGTTTTTGCCGTTTGAAAAGCCTTACCCTCAAAATAGTGGCGACGCTGTAAAGCAATGGATTGCAATGAAATTATGACGAATTTTTATTCGTTTAAAAGTTTTTTTATTAACATCCAAACCCATAATTGACGTTCCGACATGAGTTTTGCGTCAAACCGAGGTTCAAATGATGCCTCAAGCATTGAGCAAATTGATCTTGGTCCTTGAGTAACCTAGCATGATGCCAAGGATTACTTGAACGATATTTCTTGCGTTCAAGCATATATCGGATTCGCGTCGCTGTATTACGTTAAATTTGCATTATCACTAAGATCCCGAGATGAAACAACTGATTAGAGTTGACCGAACAAATAAACATAGGATGGGTAAACTGCATGCGACGCGCCCTGAAGGGGTCTCTTTGCCCTGAGGCGGCCATTGACGCCTGTGACACGAGCATGCATTCATTCAGTCTATGTGGCCAAAGATTACAAATTCGAAAATATTTCAAGTGCGCATGAAGTGACTGTGCATAAAATAAATAGGGATATCCTTGGAAAATAACTCCAGCCATCAGCATAAGCTCCACAATAAAACATAATACAGTTAATGCAACTAACCTATCGCCGTCACTGTCTTTCAATCACTCATTAATGATAGAAATCCAGTATGTCGAACGAATTCCGCATGATTATGAAATAATGGTCATGGGGTTATTGTAAACTTCGATTCAAACCTTACGATCGCATATAGACATCAGCTTATTTTACCATTTTTCAAATCTGTAGCTGTCATGATAGCATTCATCAACGCAAATATTTTTAATGAAAAGTCTGAGATCACATTAACACCACACTTTATATATCTAAATACCTATAAGGCACTAAGATAAAATATTTTCATTGTGAATATGAAAATATGGCATGTATGAAGGCCTGGATACACGCACGAGCCATCTCGTAACTGATTGATTTGAAATAGAAGCGAGTTTTAAATAGAATCTAACCGAACAACGATGATTAAATTGGAAATAAAATCATGCCCATCCGTTCAAAACAATCATCGACATAGTTACGTCAGTAGTAACGCTGACGATCGTCATGCGGCTTAAATGATCTTCTAGTAATAAATACCTTAATACTCAAACACATTGATTTTTTATTTAATGACCATGTCGCACGGGCCAAGTTTCCATACAAATCGTATGGCAAGAAATATTTTGCGTTTTTGATTTGGGATGGGGCGAAGGTGAAGCTGATGTTTTTCTCCTATTTATATCTACCTTAAAAAAAACCTTTATCATTGCATTTCATCTCGAGAATTAACCTAATTTAACGATAACTTTAATTTATCACTCTGTGAAAGTGGAAGCGAATAATCATTATTTTATTGATGAAGCAACACTGCAATGGAACTATTGAGTCCTGAATGTACCGAAAATATTTTCATCAATGCAACAGGTGTCAAGTGTCAAATTATATTACTTAAGATACACTGTAAATTAAAAGGCTGTAATGTGGCTAAGGAATAACTAACTATTATTTACCTTAAGATTATATAAAGGCCGTTGGTGAATTTTTTTTCCGAAATGAACTATAATTACTGCAACGGTGGCAAACTTTGTATGATATGCCCCTTTCCATGCCGTCCAATGTGCTTATTATTTTTTCCTGGTTCCCTACTTGCCTAACATTCTTCATTCTATGCCATCTTTCAACATCACGCAAACCCTCAATATATCGTCTTAATCTCACTACTTCCTTTTCCTATCTTCCCCAATCAACTCTAAGACTTCGCCACCGGACATCGTTTTGTCTTCCTCTGTGACCGATTCATTTTCTCCAATTACTCTCTACATCCTAAACTCCAAAGCCTCCTTCTCCTATGCTCACACACTTTGCAATTCTCCTTTCCTCACCACGCCAAGTTTCATAATCATAATAGGCTACGCTCCATGTCAGAGTTCTTATTTATCTCATCTTCACATCTCTACTTGAAGTCCCTGTAATTAAATCCATCCTCTCCTTTTAAAATCCTTCTTCTACTAATAAAATCTTTCCCCTAATAATCCCCAAGTTATATTATCCATTTTTATCAGAATACTGCGCAAAATCCGCGAATTTTTCCATCTTGTCAAATATTTACCCTTCTAATTAACTGTAGGTACTTATAGAAGCATTGGCTGCTTGCACTGGGCAAGGATCGTATTTCCTTATCAAACAGGCTTACGATTTATCATCCTTCAGAAAATCGAACGAGGGACACTGGTAGCCTAGGAATCGGTCTACGAAAAACCCCGGTTGGGATCTCTCTGACGTTGAATATATTTCGCTTTTGAAAAATCAGTTTCTGATATTTCCATTACTACCAGACGTTGAGAAAAAGTGGCTTCTGCTTATACTTTCAAACATGAACCACAAGTAGGAGGCAGCAGTTTCACCAGAAGGGTCTAACGGCGTCGATCAAGGAGATCAACTGACGCAGCCGTGAGCCACGACGGTGACGAATACCGGGTGAAACATTCCCGAGGCATACATAATAAGTCCCCCGGTCGGAAACCCAGGTGTGGACACTGGGCGGGGAACAATAGCCAAAGTGGATGCGGATACACTTTGCTACTTTATTCACGCATGATGCATTGAACATAAAATGTAATTGGGACGAACTGCACAGCGAAAGAAACGCAAAACAGAAACTGACTTGAAGGAGAGGACGTGTGGGGGAATCTCGAACCCGCTCAAACACAATCGCAGACCGAGGCCCTCCGCTCTTATGGTGGCCCGTCTCTCATTTCGAGCCCCGGAGAACCTCCCGCCGTAAACTTCGTGAGCAAGCGGCAATCGCCGATGCCTTTTTCCTTCCCTCACCGCCGCTCCGTGCCCAAGGGGTCGCGCCCTCGTTGAGGAGGTCCCGCGTGCTTCGCAAGAGGGCAGCGGGATATGTGCGCGCAAAACAAAATCAGGACGGAAACGCGATGCGTCGTAAATGATTGGAGCGCGGCGCCCTTTCAATTGCGTCTCAGGCCGGGACGAAAATTGTCCGCGGGCGTCAGCGTGCGACTCTTGTTTGTGTGCGAGAGAGAAAGAGATTGTGTGGAAAAAGGGGGGGAGGAGAGGGAGGGAGGGATGAGAGGAAACAACTTGGAATGATGGTCAAAGGTTAAGGTGAGCGCGAGGTCACCAGTGCAGCTCATTATGCGCTCGCGAGAAAGAATGACAGATAAGACGTCGGATAAGTATCGCTCCGATAGTGAAACGCGACTCGCTCCATTGGATTCCTGAACTCGTATCCGCCGAGGTGCCAACTAGAGCCATTATTCGGCGTTGATCCCCACTGAGAGTTGTTTACAGGTGTTCACCACGCTAAGATGGACCATGGCTTTAGGAAGCAGTAAATAAACATATTAGACTCGCCGAGTAGTTTATCAATGCTTGTTAAACAATAATAAGGAACTGAATAGGTAGGTCTATTGCATAAAAGTATTTTTTCTTCTAATTGACGCTTGCCTAATGGCAACAGTAATCCTCTGAAGGTTGACTAAAGGAAATGAAGGGTACAGCTCACCTCGAACCATACCCGGCGGCGGTTGTTGTTCATGCGCATGATCCCAATGAGGTCTTATTTCCGCAAAATATCTTGCAATCTCCTTTTATTGGTCACCCATACAATGCGTAGTATCACGTTTTCTCCACGCATCTGCCTAGATTAGGAAACCCCCCCCTGTTAGAAGGTCAGACTGTGCTATCGTTCATCATAGCCTGAAATACTCTACGAGCCCCATTGCAATAAAATATGAATTCTTCAAAGCGCAAAGTTAACTACTTGAAAATTGTATGAATTTAATTATGAACTATTATTGAACATTTTAAATGCATCCTTGGGCAATCCATCTTCTGGAAAAAAATTTTCACCTCCATAAATTAGGCAAAATGTTTAACTAACTCGCGAGCCAAAATTCGACAAGTCATTGGGTTGCTAAAGTTGAAAAAAAAATCCACTGAATTGGTGCAAAATAGTTAAGAGGTAAAAGATATCGTGAAGGGATGTGCCGTATTACGAAAACTAGGATAGGAGTGACTCAAAGTTACGAAGAGATCACGCGAAACCAAGCCTTTTGGAAGGGTGCCGGACACCAGGGTTGACTTATGACGCGGCGGGAATCATTAGCGCTCCACAATATATCGGAGGATCTGACAATCCGGATTACATAAGAGAAAGACCCCAGCACTGACAGGAATAATTATTCTTCCTTCCCTCCCACAATCCGAAATTAGGAAACCAAGGTTAAGTACACCAAC
The DNA here is from genome assembly GCA_002093875.1 of Calopteryx splendens. Lineage (NCBI taxonomy): Eukaryota > Metazoa > Arthropoda > Insecta > Odonata > Calopterygidae > Calopteryx > Calopteryx splendens. The sequence continues at coordinate 30,086 of LYUA01002470.1, forward strand.
GTCTTTGATCGGAAAAACTAACTGTAATCTTCATTCCTATTATGAATGCATTCATTACCTATACCTACCCACGTTTAAAAAATAAAATCTCGTGTCTTGAAACCCTCCGCCACACGCTACCGTGGTGCCTCGTAGGGAACAACGCACATGATTCAGTTATCGCATTAAAGTGGATCGGCTGCAAATTAAGATACTTGCAACCCATCAATGAAATTATGCAATAATTCACACTTGAGGATTTTTTCTTTATCGTGGTACTTCTACCCGAGGACAAGGAAATAAAATCCTAAATCACTGACTCAAAACAATTAATGATCCAAACACACAGTAAAACTCAAGAAATGGACTAGCATTCAAACATACGCATGTGTCTATTTTTGACACGGCTATTTCGGAGGGAAATGAGCCAAACTTAAAAATGTTTTCCTTACCGTTCTTCCCCCAATGGTATCCTCCCCTGACCCTCTCACATTCCTCCTTAGAGCTTCAATTTTGTGTAATAATTCATTTTATCACAAAATTATCCTCAAGCATTACAGTTTCAGTTACACCATTATTATCACTAATGATTTTCAGTCGACACGCATTTTCAATAATGACTTCAACTACCTATGTTTCCCTGGACACGGTAGCCTATTGGACACAGCGTTCGGTTGCTGGCCAAAAGTACCCGGCCACTCGGGTCGATCGAATCTCGGGTAGATATATACTTGGATTATTCCATTTTAAGTTAAAAATGTCAGATTTCTCTGGTTACAAGAACTTCGTGGGTAACCGAATGGCTACAAAAGGATACGAACTGGCTCCTCTACCCTGTCAATGTGTGAACTGCACGCACCCAAAGGCTTTGCTCGGAATAGAGTCCTCCGCTCAACTGTCAAAACCATACTTACGTGTTGATTAATATGGATAGAATATCTAGTATACCATACTACAAAATAATCACTAGGCCAACCGAGAGTAGTCTGACTAGATCTTAGAGTGAATAACGAACGAATGCGCTTAAAGGTTTTGTTCAAAGTCATATACACAAATTTGGATTTGAATTGAATAGTATAATTATGTCTATTGCTTTCTGAGAGGAATGAGACGAAATCAGACCACAGTAAAAAAATTATTCATACCCTCGTTGGTATAAGGGGCTAGGTGAAACACATTAGAGCAAGAGGTTATTAATCGCAGCAGATTTATGAATTCATGCATTTGGGGGTTGTTTAGAATTGGCATATGCTTATTGGTAAAGAAATACGAGCTGCGTTAAAAAAAGTCGAATATACAAAAAAGTGGGAAATTATGACTATGACCCAAAACAAGGATGAATATATAATGAAAGTAAAGGCTTTGATTATCCAGCGTAGCGTTGTATAATTCCAAAACCTCGTCTTGGAGGAAATTATGAGTGTACACATACGCCTTTGAGGCACTGACTCAGATAAGGATAGACTAAATAAGACAGACAAATTGAGATAAACGAATACTTGTTGGAAATTGTTGGGATCAGGTTCAAAAATAAGGTTTATTTTACTTTGCTTACTTGGGGAGGGAACGGCGTGAATAATATGACGCAAAAATGCCATCAATTTTCATTTGAAATAAATCTTTCTCTATAGAAAAGTTTCCTTTTTGTCAAAAAAATCGATCTAGATCTCATTCGACACTCGCATTTTTGAGAATTCCCAATTATTACTCATGAAGGAGACCTCAGCTCGTTGAATAATCTGTAGTTGACGGCTTCGAATCATGCCAAAGGCGTGGCGGCTCTGTTGTCCCACACTGGAGTCTCCACCGCGTGGACAGCGCGGTATTCTCAACTTAGACGCTCATCTCAAAAACACAAGTGTCCACTACAAACAATAGAATAATCCAGCTTCTTGCTATCGAAGGGATAACACAGGAATTTCCCGCCTACGTCTCTACCCATTGACTTCTGCGCAAGAACTCTCCAACCCACGAACCGAGGTGATCGATGGCAGAGGAAAGCGGGCGAAAATTACAAATACCTATCGGAACAGAAAATTCGCAGAATTTCACAATTTTTGCATCTGGCCTTCGAGGTGTCGCAAAAAAAATGTATCCCCTATCCACGCGAAATCGGACTTAATGATGTGTACACTCTTTTTGTCTTCCGTTTTATAAAATTACGTCACACGAACACCCCCTCCCCGCTTAGTTCTCCATTTCCGTGCAAATGGTAGACCACGAAATATGGCCGTGTGAGGTCTTGCCCGGAGTAGCGACCGACTCTCCTCCTCTGGCGGCTCATTAGAGCGTCTGAAGAAGCTTATGGTGCTGGGGGTGAGGGTGCGGAAATCACTGGCACTCAAGGGGAAATTTAATTTTGTACTCAAGTTCACAAAAATCGAAGACAATTGCAACATTAAGCGGCCACTGCTCTCCCTTCCCTCCCCACCCCTTTCCTCTCACTGACCAATCATAACCTTTCACCCCCCCTCCTATTCTTACCCCTCTTTCCGCCCGCACCCACCACCTCCGCCCAAAATCAACTCTCGCTTGACCAGGGACAATCCTCTCCCATTTACTTTCCTACTCTTGGTCAAGCTCTGATCAACACGTCTCTCCCTACTGATGGTCACCTTTTGATGGCCGAAATAGGCATCGAACAAATCAATCACAGTAATCAACCCGAAGGTCGGTTCAGTAGGTAAGGGTGAGGCTACAGCCTTGTAGGACGTGTGAAATTCACACATAAGGTTAGGGGGGGTCAGTTCCTTTCCCTCTACCGCCTGTGATTTCCCAGGATGACCTGGTACCCGAAAAAT
>LYUA01002471.1:43340-56745 GCA_002093875.1 Calopteryx splendens
CATATCATGGCCTAGTCACCTTCCATGGTGATAAGTCGGATTCTCCGCTCGAAGACATGCATTTTTACAAGAATACATTTTTTTTAAATCACAGTAATCAACCCGAAGGTCCGTTTGGAAGGTGAGGGTAGAGCTCACCCAGTACTAAGCCAAGCGGGGTGTGAAATTCACACATAAGGGTAGGAGGGCCAGTTCCTTTCCTTGTGCCGCTTGCGGTTTCCCAGGATGGCCTGGTACCCGAAAAATTACATAGCCTGAGTGAGGCTGAGGGTGGCCACAGACGTCACCCGGAATCGAACCGGGGCCGTCCGGTCAGTAACCCAGCGCTCTAAATACTAGACTACCACGCCCCCATATACCTAGCTATAGCAAAGAAAATTTGCATGAACAACTTCGCGTTTAAACGACAAATTTAAATATAGTTACTTCAGTAATTAATGCTGTTTTCACCAAATTTAAAAATATTTAATATGTTGTACAAATTCAAACTAAATCCTCGCATCACATATACCATATTGCTCGACGCTGGACTTCATGATGGCGGAATACGTCGGATGTCTCAATGCAAGATACTTGGTGGCCAAAAACGACCAATACGCATGCGCCTAGAAAACCGATCCGAGGCTGCGTTTCGCGAAGAATTATTATAACATTACTGAATTACAGAACTTGACAGGATATTAACCGGTGCATTTGTTTTCTGTTTTAGACAGCTTCCTGAAATCATTTCAGTTTAAGAAGGTTTTTTTACCGAGGGACACGTGGCCTTAGGTAGTGGAAATATTGAGAGAGGTCCAGGAACACGCATGGCTCCCATGAAATACAGCAACGATGATAAATGTCTTCTTTACTGTCTCCATCGCGTTCCATCGAGGGAGGTGCAGCCATAGCATGCGTCGAAAAGTGGTGACGATATAAAGAGCGTAGGGGAAAAGTGAAAGAAATTGCCAAAACTACATAGCGTGCGGAATGCTAGGAAATGAGTGTAAGAGAGTCCAAAAATTAAGTCACCCGGTGGGAATGGGTCGACGCGACGGGATTTGTGTGCAAGGTGATGCCGATTTTGGGCATCCCATTAATTTTAAGGGCCTCTGCAGCGTCCACGTTTTGAACCCTGTGGCATAAGCACATTCCTGATCCCCTCCGGAATCATCTGAACTTCACGTCTTCACCAACCTCTGACATATGGGTTGTCACACATAGAGTGCCCATTTCATTCTACGAATAAAATTATGTGCCTTTAGAGTGAACGAAAATGAAATGGAATTACCTAACAGAAATGATTTCCTTTTACAGCATTAATAGTCAAATTACACCTGAGATTAGCGAGTGATAAAGATTTTTCATAAATTTCAGTGATTAAGTAACGAATTGTAGCGAAGGAGAGCAACTAATGGATAAGAAAACTTGTGATGTGGGCCTCTTAAAATGTAAGGGCTGGTTAAATGGATGATCATCGTGGAACGGGAGCAAAAAAAATCCGAGGCTCGCTTATGACAGGCCCCGAACCACCTCCGGGATGACGCATGATGATCTGCAAGGGGCATTCGTTTGGGATTCCGAGGGCCAGTGAGCCAGTTGCCTTGGGTTTCTTGCGGAGGAATATGTGCTTCCCCATTTGGGCTTTTTTGACCCCTCTAAGGCAAGTAGAAAGCACGGTGAACTGAAGGGTGGAATTATGTTGGACCAGCGAAAAGAGATTCGCGCGAAACGTATCACATGTACCTACATGACACATTTTTACGGATCGTCCGAAACCTACCTAATATTGCATGCTGATTACCTAAAATGATAATGAGTTGGATAGAGAATAAGATTAAGGAAGAGTTTTGAACATGGTGGGAAAAGAGAGGAAGTTGATGGGTGAAATCAATGAATACAGAAAAGTGGGAGGAGGGTGGGTATTGTGAGATCGCAGAATGCAAAACCCGTGGCTGGAGAAAACATTTAAAATAAGAGCGGCAGAGGGAAGAAGAGAAAAGGTTTTCTTTGAGTGGCATGAAAGCAGCAAGAAAGTACGAAGAAATGAGGAAGAAAATAATCTAGGGCGAACAAGAGGAAGTTCACACGATCCGCATTAAATGATAGTTGTTAAGAAAATATTCAATACCTACATTTAATAGGTAGATTACCTTGATTGATAATTGTTAAAGTGATAAGGCTAAGTTAAATTTTGAAGCGTAAAATTACATTTATGAGTGAGAGTCGTGACCAGAGCCAAGTCCATTGAAAGGTGTTCGAGTTTGTTAAATTATATTAGGATATCCCACTTTCTTAACCGAAGTGGTTTTATGTAGTAGCCCGCATAAAGGGGTGACCCATACCCCCACCACTCATAGTAATCAAATACACAGCGGAGGGCCAGATCGCACTGATTCGTAAGGCGTGTGACTGCGTGCGAGGGATAGTCTCTTTCCTTGTGCCTCCTGAGGTTTCCTAAAGAATTTAAGAGCCTAGGTAATCACTCCTCCTGAGTTTTCCGATAAATTTAAAAGTTCCCGGAAAATCACACCACTTGACTGGAGACGGAATAGTTCAGGGGAAAAACCCGGATGTACTCTCGGGGTCATTCGGTGAGAGGCTGAACATTCAAGCCGCTAGAAGGCCACGTCGTCCAAAAATAGAGATAAAAATAAAAGAAAACGTCTAGGAAAAGCAATAGGAGTAAGGGAATAGCACAAGGCATTCAACAATGCTTCAAATCACTTTCTTCGACATGAATTAATTCCTAAGCCCATCGGGCAGCGTTCACACCCGCAGCCTTTGGCCAGCATACGTACCAATTTGACCAACGGGGTCTAATCCTATTGCCGGCTTGTACAAAGCCAAACGCCTGCGGTGAAGGACTTCAGACGCCCGCGATTGCCAGTGTTCTATGTGTCTGGAATAATCAATATTGAATAAACCCCACCTTTTGCTTATCCGTCGTACATACCCCGCCCCACTTAGGCTGGCGAGATGGATCGTATAGGAGAACAAGGAGTAGCAGAAGGATAGAGAAATAAAGGGTTGGAGGTTATAGGCTATTAACTTTGTTAGCCGGCACCTTAAATTAGCATTTTTTTTTCTGTTTCCCCTTTATCCAATCTGTGCCTGTGATACAAGTTGACCTAAGAAAAGCAAGAACATACTATCCTCACATATTGATTAGGTATATTCGTTTCTACAGGATGAGTTCATAGTGTGAAGTCAAAGCGAAATTAGAAACAAATTAAGTTAATTAAATTTCGAGTTTCCCGGTGTGCTATTTAAATGTATAGTTACATGCGGAAAAGAAGTAGATATACTTATATTTTCCAAACCAATTCCTATAGGTAATCATATTTGAAGGTATGCCTTGGTAGAGTTATTTCGTGGAATACGCAAAATAGGATTACCAACAAATTACTTGTAAAAATAAACGAATTAAATAAAGTCGAAAATATATTTCCTTTTTATGAAATAAAATTTCCTATTTTACCGCACTGCCCTTCTCGATGGCATGGTCACCTTCTTGTTTGACGAATAAAATTGAACCTCTCAGCAAGTAAATAGTCATTATTTCTGCAATCTTCAAGTTTCTCAAAAGACAAATGCAATTCTAGACGCATAATTTTTTGAGTGGTTTTTAGCGTATGGATTAATATGGATATGGATAATTCAATTTGCAAGCATAAGACTAGGAAAAGCGGAAACAGGCAAATGAAAAATGTGGTGTTAGCGATATACTTGCAACAAAACAGACCTTGAAACAACACAATTAACTGATGCTAATTAATGAATTATGCAATGGTCTAAGTCATAACAGACACATAGTGCCGTGGGTAATGAGGCGATAAGCCTAAATGGAAAAGTGAAACCACCCTACTCTTTTAAGATACCCTATTTCGTAACACCTGTCATTAAAAAAATTACCAGTGTATGCTGTGCTGTAATGAACTAAGCTTATTTCAATTTTATAAACAATTTGGATTTTGGAAAAAAATGTTTATTAAAGCAATATCATTCCCAATAATTTTGCACCAAGATCGTTAATTTTCTTTTTATTTCCAATTAGGATCTAAATAAAAACAATGATAAATGCATAGGCATAATCCAAACTACCCGCAGCTGAAACTAAAATTAGCGAGATAAAAAAGCGGAGTGAAGAAAAGCTTTATACCATCATATTCACCTCAATAAAATGGTCATTATGGCGCTATTCGCTGTCAAGTCTCGGTGAAGTTGATTAAGCGGCATGGACGAGGGACAAGAATGAAGGCCATTAGAGAAATAGGGACATTACACCGATCAAAAAATAGAAGAGGCTCATTTTTCAGAGCCATTTCCAAAGTGAATAGTGGAAAATCAAATGCAGTCAGCCAATATAAAAGAAAAATGCATTAGTAAAGGAGGTTTATTATTTGAATCGACACGAATCATTTACTTCAAGCCATACGTTGGAAGACCTTCTACGAGGTAGCTGAGGGACGCTAAAAAAAAGTTCGAGGGTGAACTTGGGGGCACTTGATAAAAACTCAAGACAACAGCAACGCCGCTGCAAATCATCAACACGAAAATCCATTATTTCACATAACTTCATAATTTTACCCACCACCATGACGAGTGTGTAGATTATTAACCAAATCTATGCACTAGTGCCACTTGCCTAGACTGAAAAAAGAGCTGAAAAAATCCGCGTAACTCTTTACGGGTTTTCTCTCCGCAAATAATTATTATGAGCCCTCCATAACTCTTGAAAAGTGAAAAAATAGGAAAATGATTTCCAGATAAAATATTGCCTTGCTACAAAATCCACTTCATTATTATTCCTGTGGGGAAAATAAGGATAATTATCAATTGATGCGTAATAAATCACAATTGACAGCCCAATTAAAAATGTATTCCATGCGGAAAGCGATTGATGATAAATGCGTGACACCAAAAACTGTCATAAACATTCAATTTACGGTGGTTTTTATTAAATGAAATATACTGGATCAATGAAGGCACTCAGCTCACTAATTTCTTTTATTTTTTTTAGAAAAAATGGATATCCACCTTTTTCTGTTATCATCAAACGTCTAGAAGGCTTGAGAAAACTTTCTAACAACCAGTAACGATATTTTTAAATATAAATCTGCATCTTAATCCAAATAGTTAGTTTTATAATGCATCAGTTAAGTATAGTTTTAATATCGTATCTTTAGATTTGGTCTCAAGATACCCACACCCGGCTCTACACCTTGGTCAAGTACAATGATTGAATTTTCAAGGCGCTTAAATATTTTCCAATGAAAAACTTAAACTTTGCAAATTAAACTCTAAATTCTAAGAAAATAAGTATGGGTACAGTTACTGCGCAGTCACATAACCTTCGAATATTCCCTAATTACGTATTACAGTTACGAACAGCACTGGCATAAATAATGAGTTCACGTAAGTGAATTTTCAGCAGAATTACAAAATAAGCAATTTGGGCATTTGTTGAATAAACATGTTGGTTACAAATAATTAAGTAGAAATACCTCAACAGGAATTCTTCCTTGGTCAAATCATTCCCAAAAACAATTCAGCGGACATATGATATCCTCTTCCTGGTGGGTCCGAAGTCTCATTTGATCGGCTGCCATTGGCCAAAGAAAACCCTTGACACCGAAATTGTTCCAAGGTTCAAAGTCAAGGGGAGCGTAAAAAATGACCGCGAGCTATAAGTCCGCGAGGACCACCGCTCCTCGGGTTCCTCCCCCGAACAAACAAAATCAAAAGTCACTTCCAGACCGACACTTGAATCACACACTTTGCGCAAAGTTTTTTTTTTTTGGTTTAATGCTCGGAGGAGAAAAGTTTATTCCTCTCATGCACGGGTACTTACTTCCCCCCTCAATCGGTCCCGACCGATACTCGATCCATCCCGGAGAGAGAGAAAGGCGTTCACTTTCCGTGGCCCAGCCGTGAAGTGAGCGGAGTCGGTCAAACGGCGCGGCGGCAAAAGCGAAAATCGGCGGACGACCGCTCCGACGCCAGGGGGCGAGGCGTTGGACCCGCGCCGCCGTCGAAAGGAGTGCGTGAGCGCGCGCGCCGGAGAGAGAGAGAGCCTCTCTTCTGCAAACAGCAGCCGATGACGACCTTCACGCCGGCGAGTGCGGTGTGCGACTGGGTGTAAACAAGCAGGCAACCCCGAGGAGTCCCTCCTTCGGGGGACGAGCGCGAGGGGGGGGAGGGAGTGAGTGCAGGGGGTTAGGGGCGGGGGGAGGGGTGGAGAATGCCCTGGCAGGGCATCAGAGTGAGGCATGTGGGGNGGGGTTGCGGAGGGGGATGGAGGGGGGGGGTATTCTCGGGCGCCCCCTCCCGACACCGTTCAAAGTGTTGCGCACGCGCCTGGCCTTGCTTTCTTTTGTTCAACCCTGTTGTTTCCGCCGACCATCCCGTGCCTATCGCAGGCATATGAGGAGTTTTAAGAGGGGACGGAAAAAAACATTTGCGGTTTTCGCGTCTCTTGAACAGGTCTGGAGTTCCAAAAATGTACAAATTGGTGCAATTATGGTTGAAATTCCATCTAGAGAGCAAATTACATGTAGAATGTTGAGTAGAATAATCCTTCTTCTCATTTCTCAACATTAATTACCAAATCTCAATACGGATTGCAGAACTGATTGAGTAATTTCGGACTGATTCATAAAGAAGTAAATTAATCAATCGTTACTTTTATTTTCTTTATTAAAACTATCTGCAACTTATTGGGTGTTTATCAAAAATAAAAATGAAAGTTCTCTTTTATTTTAATTTCATAGAATCAAGTTACTTCTTCCTAGATTAATACGTTGGAGAGGGATAGTGAAAATTTTCTCCAGGAAAAATAAAGAAATGTTCAAAAACGAAAACTTCTGCCAATAGCTGCAAATTCATATCTTCATCCATGGGTTTAAATTGCCTACTGGAGAATAAACCAAGAAATAAAAATATTTGCTGATGCACTCATCCCATCCACTTATTCGAGGCTTCCACATAAAATTTTGACGGACTTTGGTACAAATATTTAACTTCAGGCCTTCAATAAAAGTAGGAAACGTCCTCAATGGTCTGAAATGATAGTCCCTGGGGTAAATGTCAGGGCATTAATACCGAATATGATTATTTTTTCATAATATTATATGTTGATATTAGTCCAGCCGACCACCACTGGCCTAAAAATGTAAATGAAAAGGCCGTCTTAACATTTAGAGAGGCTGACGTCATTCCGAGCCATGCGAAGAATGATCAAAACCGAAAAATTATATATAGCCAATCAGTCAAACAGTGGAGTCGAAAACCCCGATGGACTGGTTCCAAAATACCAGGGTATCATGTCCTTGAGTTCAGGAACTACCCTTCTCTCCACCAGTTACCCGTGTCCTTAACTGGGTACTCAAGTTCTCCATCCGTAAGCTTCCAGAACGCAGGCCTCTAGTGAAAACCCTCCAGCTGAAGGGGTCGGGGAAATCAAAACCAGGTCTACGAAACTCGTGGATGATTTTAACTGTACCATAAACATAATTTTTATCTCGTGCACACCGAAGTGCTGGATCCGTTGGTGTATTTTAAAGTGAGGCCATTAGCAGAGAAACATTTATCAGGAAAACGACATCTCCATCTCCACTACAATCATGTCAACCAATCAGGAGCTGGGTTATAGAAAGGGGAGGCTGTAGCTCACTCACGAACTGTGAATGCTGAAATTTACGGATCACAGATCACACATCACAATGCTGAAATTTACGCATCACACATTTCAAGCCATTACCCAGGACTTGTACTCGGAACACTCTGACCAAGAGGCCGACGCTAAACCAACTCGGTTACCATTCAGCCTTAGCCCTACCTACATATACATACGTAATACTAATGCTTGTTTTTATTTACAATTAATATTTTTTCAGGATCTTTCCAATATTCCAAAATGGGACCTCAATACAAGTTTAGGTATTCTTTTATCACGGGCCTCTTATCATTAAATACCTAAAACCAGGGCACTTAACTGCTCTAACATCCTGCAATTTACTTTTTTACAAGTATGATCTCAGACAAAAATTCTCATACATCCCAATTTACATTTAAATAAAAACACTTAGGTATCCGAATGCATGTACTTTCCTCCAAAAATTTTCAATCGTATTAGCCAATAGCGAGCGGTATTCCAAGATAGTGAATTATAAAAGTAAATTCTTAAATAAATGCTTGTTGCATCGTAAATAATGATGTCTAAAACGGTAGAGAATGAAAATAGAGCTTCAATGCGTTGAATGTCGGAGAATGTTAAAATTTTAATGATTTCCAACCGGTCAGTAAATATTATTTAAATTCGCGATGGAATAAATAAACGAGAATACATCCGCTTTGTTTTAAACATATTAACATGACTTTTCAAAAGGTGTTACAGGTAAAATAAATAAATTTTAACATGACAGGATCCATAATATGAATATGAATGTACGTCATTCTAGGGACCGTGTATATTTAAGGGCCGCAAACCAAAACAAAATCGGAAAAAGACAGATCGATTTGAAATAAATAGCCTGCATGCGACATGCTCTACACACATTAATCATCAGCAGAGGAACTACCGAGTAATGAAAGTCATAATAATGGTTTAAATTGCTTTGAAAATGACCGAGTTCCGAGATAATGAAACTAAATTATTATTAGCGATTTAAAGCCGGAATTTTCAAAGCAAAATTTACCAAAAGTAGGCGATCCCTATGCCATCGTCGAAGCAAAGGGAAGCCTGTATGTATTTCGAAAGATAAAAAGGCTCTAAAAATTAAATAATCCAAGAGGCATGGTTCAGTGTGCACATGCAAGCATCTCTTTTGGATGAATCTGAAACCTACCCGCCCCAATTTCCATGTCAACTTCCAGTAAAATCTTTTCCTTTATGCCGAACTTTGACAAAGTCTTTTATTCGACTCTCTCTAGCATAAGCATCCATTTGCGTCTCATGAATATTTCATGGCCGCCCAAAAAATAAAACCCTCGACCTATTTGCTTCAATCGCGCCCCAAAGATATAATTATAACGACTCCGTTGGTAGGTATCCTTCTCCGGAGAACACAAAACTTGGGCCTCGCCAACGAACGGTGCGCTCTGCCTTTGATTCGACACCCCTTTCGTCTTCTTTGAAGCATGTCGTTTTTTATTCCTCGGCATTCTCTTTTCAAACTCTCGGAGAACTCAAAATTTAAACGGGATTATGCTCCGTCACATGCTTTTTTTGTTCCCTTTGCTGATGCCCACGGCTAGAACTTCCATGAGGAATTAGGTATACTAATTGATGGAAGGTCGCGTTCCATGTTTCAGCTTTCTCCTTCTGCCCTAATAACCTAATCGATTCCCCACCTCCCCCTCCCCCGGCACCCCCGTACCCTCGGCGCTTATCGAAATCCAAAAAATAAAAACGAAGTCACGAGGTGACATTGGCAACTCGCCTCGTTTAATTGGAGTGACAGTTCGAGTGAATTCTTGTTCCAATCAGTGCATCACAGCTAAATAAGCGTCGTTTACACATTGCTTTAAAGTTTCAAATAGGCTTCAATGGAGACGCATGGATGGATTTCGATTTGAAAGGATTCTTCATCTTTCTGCCTTGCCGTCTCCTAATATTCCTCTTACTTCCGCCGTTTCACTATGCATCGAGTCATTTCTACGCCGCAATGTTACCCCGCTGAGCCTTTGGCGCGAATACCTAGAAAGTAGAAATCAACAAATGCAGTGCCATTACACCAATACTAATTCGTTTTACTGTATGGAGTTATTTGTGGAAAAATATTTATTACTTCAGCTGCCGTCAGTGCACTTCCCTAAACTAATTATACTTATTCGACTTGCCTCTCAATTCACAATCAAAAATCTACCCATCAATCAAATAAAAAAACTACCCATTACCTGAAAGTTAGTTTGGCATTTGACCGAATAGCTTTCCCATAACTATACCTAAACGTGTACCAAATGTATAGCTACATTAAGTTTAGGGGCTCCAGTTCCGTTCCCTGTTAACTCTAAGGTTTTTTATTTAATATTTTATTTAAGATTTAAGTATGCAATCCCGGACATCGATAATTTACCCCCTCCCCCCCGAAGTTTCTCTCTGGCATGCTTTTAATTTTTGACATCCATGACAATAGTTCTCTGTGCTTCGTATATTTCCCTCACTAACTCCCCCCGTAGTTAGTCCCCACATTTCAAAGGCGTGACTTCGCCGGTAATTCACTTCACGTCTCACACGCTATTTTTAGAGTTAAGTTCTAATACGCTCTCGTACCCTCAGCTCTTAAACTACCGATCTCGGCTTATGTTCAAGTGTGTTCCAGGTGAGCAATTAGTTTCTCAACGAGTTATCCCCGAGACTTCGTAAAAACTTCAGGGACTAAACCTTTATTTGAAGTTTTTGCCAGCAGGTCTCTAGAATTTTTACTTCCGGGAGCCCTTCTTGAGGCCAATTAGGCTTTGTGACTGTGATATTTCATTGTATGGAATTGCCAGAGAGCAGGCTAGGTAACGGCAGTCCTTGTATTTTTACGACCCTTCTTAGAGGAATTCGGAGTCGAAAGGTGTCGAAGGAGAAAAGTAGTCGAAATATTGATCCCCGTGGAAATTATAGTCAAGAACGTGATTTCTCAGTAAACTAGTGAGCTTACACGGTCCAATTTTTACTTGCACGATGAAAAATAAGTAAGCGAAATAAAAATTATTGGCGCCACATATACCTTTGGAATGATGAAATCACTGGGCGTTGTAGTTTCAAGAGCGGATAACATTCACCTAGGTACTTCCGATTTTTAGTGTTTCACCCGGTCCACACACGAACTGGGCAGAAAACTGGCAGGATTTTTCAACTGTAATCCACACACCCATTTGGTTGTTGTACAAATAGCGTTACGTTCAACGCAAAGATCGTCTGGAAGAACGTTGTGTAGGCCCACACCTAGTTATGTTTTCACTTCTATATCACCGCCTAACCGTGACACCACCAAACCTTATGAGCGTAGCCAGATCCCCAAAAGATATTTGGTGTATTTTGTTTTGATTCTCCTTCTTGAATAAGGTTGCAATATTTCTCACCGCTGTGCTTTGCTCCAACATGCGTTCAAAGGGGGGAAATTTTTTCCCGAGTGCCATGTTTTCAAACTGCATTGAGTAGCAAAGTGTAATTTCGACTACTTATCCCAGACTCGGTTCCCAAAGGCCACGACTTTTTAACTTTTAGATATATTGCTGGACTTAGGCATTTTTCTTTTTTCCTTGAATTTGACAAGGATGTTGTCATCAATAGAGAGAAAAAGAAGACATGCAGAAGGCTGAAGGCAAAAGGTAAGGCAAAGAAGGCAGTAAAGTGGTGCGATATTCATGAGATAAAATTATTGATCAAATGAAGAAGTTCTAAGAAAAAAAAAGAACTCGGTGGCATGATTAGACTGCATCGCCGTGCGAGGTGAGACTTCTGCTCACGAATCTTCGGTTTTCCATTGATCACGTTACGTAACGGTCTATGTTGACGTTATTTGAGTACCTTTCAATTTTCTTTGGGTGAAAATATTTAGCCGAGCACGTTAATCCTGTAAAAACTTCATTTTCTGCTACATCGCCAAGAATGGACGTGTTTGTGTTATTTCTAAAATTTCAATAATCCCTATTAAATTCCTAAAAAGATTGCTAAATTATCTAAATACCGATTTTCATGGAAAATTACTATATTCCAAAAAAATTAATTTACATAGAATGAGCTAAGTGCATCAACTTTACACGCGTATTTATTATATCCCTTTAGTGGTTCCAGGATTTTTTCCTTGCACGCAGACAGATATATGGCCAATTAAGAAGAAATTAAGCAGCAAGAATCTGAGTATAAATAATGGAAAATGCCTTAAAAGATTTGGGAACATTTCAGAAGAATATTAATAAATATATGATGCATCTAAAGTGTAAGTACTGGAAGAGACGGAGAAAGGCGGGCACGGAAATATGAAAATGGTACCTAAAATGTTAAAAATGAGTGGATTTTTCCAGATTCATGCAAAAAAAAGGTAATGGGAATGGAGGAAAAAACTGAAGAAAATTAAACACCAGCCCGGGCGTCCCCGGATACTATTTGAGAGAAGACGGGAAAACCCGAACGTCTTGTTAACCCAACTCATGATTGACTATAGGCAGATATCGACGAAACGCATAGGTACTAATAATATTGATAATTGATGATTATGGCAATGAGCATTCCCATACCCGAACAGCGATCGTATATATATGCTATGGAAACTCACCGTATATTTTTGCCTTTCACGGCATTGTGAAGCGTAATAAGAAGGAAATTGGAACCGTATGAGCACAAGAATGTTTGCATAAGGATGGAAATAAAAAAGATGTGTAGGGATGAGGGCAAATATTGATTCCATCTCGGTCTTCTCCAACCACGAATCCTGCCTTGCTTCCTTCTCCTCGACCTCTCCAAAATGCTCTCCTTACGACACACGTGCGCATTCATGGAACCAAGCAAAACCTACACAGTCCAAGTCATATTAACCCTACGGATAGTTGTTAAATATAACGACGAAATGTCTATGGAGAGAGGTATGTATAA
The DNA here is from genome assembly GCA_002093875.1 of Calopteryx splendens. Lineage (NCBI taxonomy): Eukaryota > Metazoa > Arthropoda > Insecta > Odonata > Calopterygidae > Calopteryx > Calopteryx splendens. The sequence continues at coordinate 55,909 of LYUA01002471.1, forward strand.
ATTTGGCCCAAATAGTCATAAAATCATTTACTGGAACATTTTTTTACTATAATGGTGGAAAATTTCAGGAAAGGTCGGCCAGTTATATAATTTTGAGCGCATATTTAATTAGGAAAAAGGAAATAGGTTAAGTGATGTCTTCAAAGGAGTTGGCAAGCGTTGGAAGTTGGAACAGCGTGCTAAAACCAACATCCAATGTGCAAGAACTTTGTATTTACTACCAGGATAAAACAAATCGTCAAAAGTCCAATATTATTTTCAAAAATATTTTATATTAATTTAAGAAAACTAGTACGAAATAGCCGACAGCACAGACATAATTATGAGCTAAGCGAAAAAATGAGACTCTACTTTATCATAGCTTTCCAATGGTAATAATTAGGCAAGTGAGAACATACTGTACAGAATAATAATGGTAAATTAATCCTAAAGAAATATTTACTTATAAAAAGGTGTCTCTGGAGTAGTTAAGTAAATACCTTAAGAAAATAATAACACAATTAAGTATATAATCCAAAGAGTCTATATCCTCACCTGATGATGCTACTGTTTAGCGAAACCGGTCGTTAAAATAAAAATAAAATCTGTTCCGTGGAAAGGCAAGTGTGTTTTACTTTTTGTCTATATCCTTTCTGGGTCCTTCAACGTGATTTGATGGGTTTGATGGTTGTTTTGTTTGAAAAATAAGCACTTAATGGAGTGTTTTTAATTCAGGATATTAAACTGTATTATTATTATTTTTTTTTTATATTTTTTTTCTTCCCGGACACAACTAGTGGATCGTGTGCCCCTGGGGTCCCGATAAGCCATTCCTGGCTTTTCATCAGGTTTCCCAGG
>LYUA01002473.1:10296-20544 GCA_002093875.1 Calopteryx splendens
AAGCGAGGGAGAGGGAGGAAAAGATTAGGCATGTTGGATGGATTGAAGGGTGGCAGTAAGTATTCGGAAATGAAGGAAGGGTTATTTTAAGGAAATAACAGCAACAATAATTAATTTTGTGAAATTACACAAGCTCCACACATTACCAAAAAGTGAACTTTATTGGCAGTACAATTTGCTTATTAGTAATTTAATTAAGATTTTATTCAGGGCACGCTTAAAAGGGACGTGGCATTCTTCAAAGAGGGTGAAAGTTTGTTACATTTGCAAAATACTGCGACAATAATTGACCTGTTGTAGGCAGCTGTTCTGTGGTGAGGGATGGCAAGTACATGGTTGCCTCTATTCAATCTATGCCATTAAAACTATTGGCTATGTACTGCAGTGAGTTGGAATTTAGTGTTCCATGTAGCAGGGGCAGAGTGTGAAGTTGCCTTTGTGATTACAGGAAAAGCAGTTTGAGTCGGTGAAAGTATTCTGTTATGTGATTAGGTAGTTAAAACTTGAAAATTAATCTAATCCAAGTATAGAATAATAGCTCATCTGGTAGATAGCAGCGCTTGGGAGAGATCTTAATACACTACGTTGCCATAGTCAAAATGTGAGATTAAGAGATGGGTTATGAACTGCTTTTTTAAAAGAGATAAGTCACTTAATTCTAAATCAAATTATGAATCATCCTATTTGTGACCCTGCTTTAAATTTTATGACTTTTTCTTAATGACCCAATATGCCTTATGGCTTGTATGGTTACACTATACACGATCTCTTGGGAAAAAATATTATTATTATGTCTCAGTTTCATAACCCACAATACAATAATCAACCAGAAGGTTGGTTTGATAGGTGAGGGAAGAGCAACCTAATACCAAATTTACACTCCATGGAAGGGTGGCCAGTTCCTTTCCTTGTGCCAGCTGTGGTACTCACAAACGAACCTGGAACCTCCGGTCAGTAGTGCAACACTCTACCCACTGGACTACCAAATCCCTCGAATTTGTGACAGTTGAACATAGATGGGATCAGGAATAAAAACATCAGGTAATTAGTCACCAAAACATGATTAATCTATACTCCCAATTTTGCATTTAGGTTCACCTATGGGATGCTCATTATTATTTGCATTACATTTCTATTATTCATAGGAATTGCTGATTTCTAGTAACTGCAAGGAGCACAATTTTTCTCGATTACATACTGAGTATATGTGGGTCATTTTTCTCGCAGTCAACACAGACCTGATTGTCACTGCATAATGATACATACTAGATCCCCCTACAGTAGTAGATTTAGTTTTCAATTTGGGAGGGGGTGACGTGTGATTTTGAAACTGCAGATCAAGGAATTCTGCAATTTTGGAGTCTCGAAGATTCTATATGTTTGACATTTAGTTCAAGTCATCTGAAAATTCCAATGCAAGTTACCATTTTATTGCAAACTTTGATTACTCCTACCAAGAGACTTCAATGCAACACTTCCTGTTCAAACTATTTTCACCACAATCTATTCGTTCAGAATCTGATAGACATGCATAATTTAAAAATAAGTGTTGTGCAGTTTTGTGTATATGTAGGGATGTTATATTTTCCTCATGAAATTTGCTATTCCCGAAAATACCCGTGTGAAATGCACCAATATTCCTCGCACTGCTCCTGTTAGCAAACATGTTAACAACTGATCGTAACCCAGAGCAGAAACTATACCATTCCACGATTAATTTCAAGTGAGATCATTCATTAGATTCGTTATTCTACAACGCGCAGTTAGACAAAATTTTCCCAAACTGCACTCACTGTGTTACTCATTGAATTCAATAGAAAATTCACCCACTCCCCAAAATTTGAGTACACAGTTGTGAATGTCCTCTTATGCAACACCAAAGTTCCTGGAAGGACATATATACTATATTCTGTTTAGTAAGACATGTGGAGCCAACCACGCCAATCAGCTCTACTTTAACAAAAGCTATGCATTATATTTAGGGCAAGAGTTGTGCGACTACCTCCCACAACTGATACATTCTATGATGAGTATAATTATATCTCTCTAAATACATATGTTGCTAGTCTTGAATAAAAATTCCATTATATTCTAGCTAAAAAAATGTTGACAGTACCTTCAATGTTCATGAAAATTTATGACCGAATGCATTCCGCAGGAAATCCATTTAGGTGAAAAGCTAGGAAAAAGATCTTTAGTTTATCTTCCAAAAGTCGCAATACTTGCTACTAATTCATTAGAATACTTCCGAATCTACTAGTTACTAGACATTCATCCTGCTAACGTGGAAAAAAATTCGTCACGCAAACAAAAATCTACAATTTGAAGTGAAATATAATAATTTGAAAGTTTAAAACAAAGATTTTTGTGACAGATGAGACAGCTTGATGCAATTTATTAACCGAATAAACGACGATTGAAGTCTCCAGACTCTATTCCCATCTAGAATAGGGCAATTGCACCAGTCGACACATGATTATCCATAACTTGCAATGCAGCAAATCTATTCCAGTTGCATTAACTATTTTGTATGCACACCCATTTATCACACAAGCACAAACTTAAAGGAGCAACCACAATTTTGAATACAGAAACAACTGTGCGAGTTTCAAACACACAACAACTCTCCCGATGGCTATCTACTTGATCACGAGTCAAATCAATGGAAAGAAATATTATTCAACACTTGTACAACCCACCATAAATTGATAGCACAAACCTTTCACGACATTCACAGCACACCCAGCAGCCTTCAACACACTCCCACATACTCTTCCACTCTCCACGCAGCTACTCAACATCAGCTAATTCCTCGGAGAGAGCAATGCGAATTAAGAACAAATGCAAGACGCCAAGCGAACGCAGACAGCGCAACGTCCAAATCGTCCAAATGACAGTCTGAAGCGGTGGCAGAATGACTTGGAAAGAGTAACAGATATTTGCGTCCTTTTCTAACTCCATGTGTAGTAGTATACGCAGAGAATGCTGCAAATCATTTTAAATTTTATTTCCAAAATGCAAATTAAGCGAAAAGTTGAAAGGTGAAGCTAAATCCTATTATTTACTTTATTATTTTATCTGACATAATCAGAAATTACGAATTCTTCTTTAAATGGTGCTTTATTTTTTGCTTTAAAAGGAATATCAGACAAAAGAGCATTAAATGATATTAACGCAAGTAAATTTCGTCATAATTTTATTGCAGGTAATTGAGTTCTTTTGCCTATGGGGCGTTATGCACTGGCGTAGCTAGATTTTGTGCCGAATATGGCGGTCCCTTTACACCTCCCCAATCAGTAGGTTTTAGTAGTTACGGCGCAGAGTAAGGATATACACTTATATTAGGATATATCCTTACTCTGTGGTAACGGGATATTATTGAAAATCTTTCTGGAGGGCACCCCACCATCAAAAGTGCCGCCCTACCTAGCTAGACTGTGTAAATGACATAAGGCAAGCCAACGGGAAAAATGTACTGTTTTCAAATGGTAGAATTCCACATCGGCCTTTTCAATAAGCGTTTTACACAGAACTGCAAGAACGCCCTTATTGGCGTTAGAAAATTCATATAATTCTGCTTAGTATTATTCTTCGTTTTATGTAAAAGTTTATGGATTTTTAAGCAAGAGACTACGTTGTTGAAAACATTGAAATTCTTAAACTATAAATCTTGGCCTTTCCCGGTAGTTTTGGCGTGAATATGAAGTTCTGCCTTCGGACATTAAAAAATCGTTTTTCGTTTAGGTAGCCTACTAGAAACTACTTACCTTATGGAGCCTCACTACTAAAGGATTCTCCGACATTTGCCGAACAAAAATCATTTCAGCTTACTTATTAGATTAATTAATTTAAAAATTGCATCCATTGCAAAATTAGACATGTTCACAAGTTTAGGCAATACTTTTTACGTCATATTAAAAAAAAACCATTTCTGTTGTGGCGTATTAGGAAGACCTGCTGCTGCTGGGTCCAGTATTTAGACCTCTTGGATGCTTATTAACACCCTTCGGCTCCCTCATTGTATATCAGGTTTTTACCTACTTAAAAGGGAATCAAACGGAGAGAGAGAAGTGCTGCCACTCTTTCTTGCACGTTTGATTTCACGCGCAATAATTCGAGGTGAGATCATTCTTACAAGGTAAACCAACCTTCGAGGGGATGTCTGCGAATGGTCAATTTTTACACGGTTTTTGCCGAACATTTGAATTATCGAATCATAAAACCAAAAAAAGAAGATGCAACGCATAAATTAATAATGAGGTCTTTATTCATTAGAACTATGACGCCCTCTCTTACATGCATTTAAAAATTATACCTATTTCCGGCGGGACTCTAACCCGCGACCATTGTGTTATCAGGCGAGCACATTCTCCACCAGGCTAACTTGGTATGAGATAATGTGGGATAAACTGTTTCAAAGCCGGTGACTACTAGTCCTTATTATAGGATTGTGGGAGGAAGCTCTCGCTTAAAGGAAAGTCACTTCAGGGTTCGCAAAAGTATGCCCGTTCTGTCGGACGACCTGGGTGTCATTCTCCCTTCTCTAACCCCTGCGAATAGCTGCCAGCTACCAGGCGGGGGCGAGAATTCAAGGGTTTTGCGGGAGTTGCTTCCCTCTTATCAGCTGCTTCAAAGTCGGTGCCCCCAAAATAAGCGGAAGCTTGAAACCGGCGGTGGTGGAGGGCCCGCGAGGGTTATACTCCTTATAAGCTGTTACAAAGTCTGCTAAATATGAATATCGATCATCAGTTTTACGAAACATCATACCCGATGAGGGAATGCTATGGCTGCGTAATGCTATCGAGCTATATTGAATTTGGATAGGACTCTTGAGGAAATTTATAAGATTTTCACAAAGAAAAGCCTTGAATAAAAGAGAATACTAGGACTTCAGTGTTAAGGTGACTAAATAATGAATTCTGCAACCGGTTTCGGCCGTCAGACCATCATCAGGCCTTTTACCTGATGATGGTCTGACGGCCGATTGTACTTAGGTAATAAATCAGTGGAATTCACTAAAGTCCTAGTATTCTCTTTTATTACAGAAAGATTGCACAAAGTGCGTACCCAGTCAGTTATAAAAGCCTTGAAGTCTTTGCATAAAAATGATTAACAGGGAAGTAAGGTCGGCAAATTTGGTAACAAAATTTACAAACCAATCTCCTTGAAAACTGTATTTAAAATACAAATTACATAATTTGAAAAAACAACAAATTGTTATCACTTTTCAGAATACTCCAATGTTCTTAAAATATGTTTGTAAATATTCATGACAGTTGATGCTATGATATATACGACAATTTACAAAACACTCTCTTTAAGAATTTCCATAAGTATTGGCTCATCATAGTGCACACTGAATTTGCCCAACCATATCACTTGGAGCAAACACGTGATCATAAATGAAACCTTTAATTGGCCAACTTGTTGAATAAAAAAGGCACTCTGGAGTAATGATTGATTAAAAGGCACTTTCCTGTGGTACGGATAACCCATATCACAGTCCACTTTAACATAAGTCAGTAACTGACTGGACCAGTTTCATTTTTCTTTCATTTCAACCCGAGTCAATCATACTTTGTCCCTCTTGCACCAACTAACGGGCTTGTTTAATCATGTATATCATTGAAAATTTCAAATCTTAAACTAAGAAAACTATCACAATGTATAAAGATTGATGTAACCACCTTCTTTCGCCACAGTTTGTGCGTTGAAGATTGTGAGCGCAATATAATTGTTTACAAAACCAACGTATAATCAATGACAAAATTGTAATTGCTTAACTGTTTGACATTACTTCTCCAATCTCAGAAAATAGACCACCACATTTAACTATTCTTATCGACAAAAATATTACAATACACTAAAAACATTATATAGAAAATTATTTTCTGTACCTATAGTACTTACATAATAAAAGAGGAAAATTCACATCGCATGCAAGCGAATCGGCTCTTATTACCAGAAAAGTCTTCAACAAGATTCTTGTACTTCATTGCACTGCGCTTCATAGCAGGGGCTATATGAACTAGTCCTGCTTAGCGAAGGTCATATTATGTACAAGTTTGGGAAAGCATTCTCACACTTCTGGGGAGCATCGTATCTTCCCACGAATCAAACCCATTTCTAAAGTGGTAGGGCCATGAGAATAAACAAATCACATTATAGATCCGGGTACGTATATAATACACATCTGTATATTTAATTAATGCACGGGGTGCGCCGTGTTCATAAATTATCCTGAGATTTAGTCGCTGTTATTTTTTAACTTTTTCAGTTGCTAAAATGTGACAGACACCAACGTCAGAAGATTGGAGCAATGAATGCAGGGGTTGGGTTTTCCTGCTGGATGCAGATTATGCTTGCATATGAGTCTTCACCACTCACTTTCCGCTGCCCGGAGAAATATCCTCGATTAGGGAGGTGATAACACTTTCATCGCCAACACTGAAACATTCGCCTTGAGCGTACGTAGCTGTTCACGCCTTTTCACCGTAAATCGTCCCTGCCTGCCTTTGAATTCATAGACAGACGGTTTTGCACATTTATGTTTGCGTATTTGTTTGTGTATTTGTTTGTGCGTGTATGTGTTAGCATACATGCATATGTACATTTTCAACGCGGCCTTCGCGCAGTTCAGCACTTTTTTTTCTTATGGTCTGGCTTCCACCAGCTCAGACGAACTCCGCACCGCGTGAAACATTCCGCCCCCTCTCCCCACCGCGCCCTTTGATCTCGTCCCCTCACTGGACCTCCCCTGTGCTCGAGCCGGGAGGTGATCTGCCCCCGACTGTGGTCGCGGAGGATGCCGGGGAGTGCGCGGTGGGTGTCGGAGATGCCGCGGGTGAGGGCGCGGACGGCGCGGGGGTGGCGGCCGGGGGCGTCGGGACGGGCGAGGGGGTCGTGGCCGGTGTCGGGGGCTTGGGCGCGGCTGGCAGGGCCGGCATCGGCTGGGGGGTCCCGTGGCAATGGACGCAGTGGAGGCAGACGGCGCAGTGGCCCAGGCGGCGGGCCAGGGCGGCCCTGAGTTTGAGTGCGGGCCCCAGCTTCATGGCCAGGGCGCTGGTGAGGTGTTCCTCTGTGAGTAGCGGAAGCGCCGATCCGTCTATCCTCTGATCTCGGAACACCTGAGAGGTAGAAATAAGGATGGATAAGTTCAGTACATAAGAAATTGGTTACATTTTCACATTCTCCATAAATATACAAACACTTCAATTTAATGAACACATAAGACGTCGAATTCATAAAATGAAGGCTATTTTCATACTAAATGTGAATGACTGAAGCTTCATTTAGAGGATTAATTATTCATTACTTATTTATACATAAAGAAAAGTGATTTTTATAAAAAGGGCCGAGCCTAACTCTTTTTATAAAAATCATTAATATTTATGCATACTAATTCTAAGTCACTGTTCTGGGGATTTTCAGAAAACATTAAAATCCACTTTCCGGTGGGTTTCCGTAGGTAATAGTATACTATTACCTTACCTATCACTATAGTGATACACACAGGATTGACTATCATATAAACAACTGAATGAAAAAAATAGAACTGCAAACCAAGGACAACATTTACATAATCATTTTTCATTAAATCTGTAAATGAAATACTTTCACAAGTATCTGTTAATGAAGTTTATAGATAGAAAAATATTTTTCTTTTATATTACCTCATCACACAAATTTCACACACAAAAAGTTGTTTTCGTCTTGCAAAAAAATGAGATAAAAACAGCGGTTTTAATGCGGGTTCGGGGTTTGCCTCTTCGCTCGACCCACTCTCTATACGCCATTTTGAAAGATAATATTTAAAGTTTTAACCCTGATTAGTTTAAACCCATACCTACTAAGCTTTATATCACTAATTGCCAACTAACCACATAGCCTTGGACCTTATATGATATCGAATAATTGAGACATAATAATAATATTTTTCCTTATCAAAGGGATTATATAAATATACCTCAACTCGAGTCTGTCATGCACATATTGATTGATCAGGTACTCTCCATTTACTCTCCTATGTATTTATCTTCCTCGCAGACGCTCGGGACTTGAAAAGCCTAAGCTGAGAATAACCCCAAAAAACAAAGGACCCAAAAAAAATACTCAATAGTGATACCCACTACTCCGCTCTAGGTTTTCTGTCGGTATCCTTCATTCTTCCCAGGAGAAAGCCACAGAGTTTGGAAAGAGCCCAACGGATAGGACGATGAGCAGATGGCACCCTGACGCATTTCTGATAGAGCCGAAAAGACAGGTAACCCTTTCATATTCTTCGCTTTGCTCAACTATCATTACTAATTCGGCTCCTCTGGCGGCAATTCATATCCTCAGAAATAATTTTGGGAAAGTAAAAAATATCGACAACACGTACGAGTAAAACTTTCCATTGGAATTGATCATGCTACACAATGCATGGATGTATGCATGCATGCTCTATTTAATGATTTAACTCGTGATTTATTCTTGACTGCAAATCTGACTATAAAGTAAATAAATGGGAGACTAGTTAAGAACTTTAAGGCGAGTAACAGTAACGAACGACAGAATAAGAGAATTTGTTTTGCAAATAATATCGCGCAACATTTCAAGCACATTCCGAATTAAAATGCAATATTGTACATACTACCGAAATATTCATTATTAAAGTAGGAATTTGACCGTCTCATTGCATGATAAGTAAAAATTTGCATAATAATAAAGTATAAATGAACTATAATTGGTCATAAATAGTATCACTAAATAATAATACTGGGTGTAAAATCAAAACTAAAAAAAGTCAAACTCATAGTTGAAAATGATAGTCCCCATTTCCTATACATTAAAATAAGAATGAAAAATATAATGAAATGAACAAACAAAAGAAGTTTCACGAGTGAAAGCATTTGAAAAGAAGGCTTTGAGTGACTGACACAGGACGCTTAAACTCGGAGACTTCCACACAGAGATATTAGTTCTTTGCGTGCAAAAATACAAATATCGTATTCCGTTATATCAAAATAAAAATGAATTTCCCCACAGCTTAGTGAGTCAGATTGCAATCCTTTTAGTGATAAGCGTTGTGGTTTATAGTCCGTGAGGCTTGTATTTCATCCACACGTTTTATCACCTGTATTACTGAACGTTGAAAATAATATAATATCCTGAATATGGCGTCGAGATTGTGTATGAAATACTGAAAGCAAATTAACGCCATAGTGTGATGGATAAACTGCTCCCCAACTAGGAGTCAGAAAAACTAAATTATACATGAAAATTGCCATTCCTTTGGGAGTTTATGGCCTCCCACGAACTTTACCTCCTTCAACAAGGACCAATTCTCTTCCTTCATTGAGTCTGAGCAGGATGGAAAAACGGAGATTTTAGTGTCAGTTGTAAGATAGAAGCGACAATAAGGGAAATTGTACGTTGTCAGGAGGAGGGAGGGGGTGGGAGAGGCGGAAAGGGAGAGAGCGGGAAGGGAAAGAGGGTGGAAGGGAGATGGAGAGAAAAAGAGTGGGTGGAGAGAGGTAAAAGAGACTCCAGTGAAAGATAAAACCTCCGATACACACAATAAAGAATCGAAAATATTTTCGGGCGTAGTTACTCCGGGAGGAGTCACGTGACGCATTCGGACAAAGACGCTTTTTGGAGCGAACGGCTCCGCCCTAATAATAATAATAAAATAAAGTGCAAAAAAACACGCTTTCCAGTTCAACCCCATCGGTAACCCGATCTCAAATGAAAGACATTTTGGCTTAACCGGATCCTTGGAGGGGCATTTTGGGAAAATTACTCCCTCCTCGAAGAGGAGAAGGTCGCTGACCACCTCTGGAAATGGTTCACTAAACCATTAAAGAGTGACCCTTGAGTACAGAAGGTGAAAATAGAACCGAATTTCTAGATTATGAAAAAAGTGTCTGCACAAATACAGCGGCGCAAATCATATTCCTCTACTCGCAAGAAAAGAAATCGCTTCAAGAGATCACAGACCTAACGGCGTTTTCATTCAACGCTCCCGTTTCATCCGCTCAAAAATTCCGTTCGCTCCATTTCGTATTCTCTCAGGGGATAAAAAAGTGAGGGAAGGAGATAGGGGGAAGAGAAGAGCGGCCCCTTGCCGGCAAACACTGTGATAAGACGAGGGAGACGGGTGGGGTAAGGGAGGGGGAAGAAATATCGGAATTCCGAGGGACCATCTCCTCCTCCTTCGGCCGTGTCTTCCAGCAGAGATCCTTCCCCTCGAAAAGGAAGGAGAGAGCG
>LYUA01002474.1:47504-58496 GCA_002093875.1 Calopteryx splendens
CGTGCGTGAGGAGCAGAGGGAAGAGGGAGGAGCGCTGGCGTATGCTGGATGCTGGGGAGTGGAAGTGGAAGGGAAGGCCGTGGTGAGAGGAGAGGGTTCACGGCTAGGTGGAAGGAATTGGGAGAGGAGGAGTGGTATGTGCTTGAGAGGGAGTTTCGGCCTGTTTGGGCGGAGTAGTGGGAGCGTTGGTAGTGTAGTCGTAGTTTCCGTCGTGATTGGTCCAGGCTAAGATACCTCGAGTCGAGGGGAAGGAGAGGAGGGGGATGGAATGAGTGAAAGGAGGGCGATGAAAGAGAGAGCGAGCGTGTGGGAGGGAGGGAGGGGGGCTTTTTTTGGAAACTTTTTGGAGAAATAACCGTGAAACGGTTTGGCTGGAGTACCTCTTGTACGCCTCGGTTGCGGGAGGGAGAGAATTGCGGAGGAAGTTTGATCCATGGGCGGAGTTTTATTTATCCCCACTTATATTCCTAACGGGATGAAATTTTTCTTTTGCCTGTTCATGTGTTTCGAGTGATCATCCCGTGTTCATAGACCGCAGACGCAATTGCACTGATTACTTCTGGGGCGCAATTAATGTTTTTCATCCTCTCCTTTACTCTTTTACTCGCTCCCCAAGGAGAAAATGTTCTAGGCATTGTACCATCATTTTTTGGTTAGGTTTCTCTGGGTATAGTTGGGAATTCGAGCGTTGACAAATCCTAATGTGACTCCCCAACGACGTGACCTTTTTATTAATTGTCCAACGATGAAGTTATATTTTTCATAAAGTTTTTGAAACTCGCTATGTTTTTTTTAATACCGTAATCACCTGATTAAAGGCATTGGTTTGACAGGAGAATTAAATAAAAACGTAATTCGAAGTATAATAATGGAAAGCAGCTCTTTCACGGGAAGCGAGGGATTTCTCATTCGGGTTCGCGGAGACTCTCTGGAGACTTAATATTCCAAGAAAAAATGTACTCCGACATTTAAGTGTATCACATTTTTCCCAAAATTGACGGATGGACTTATTTCTAAGTGATTGCCGAACACCGGAGGAGTTGATTTCCGAAACGCCTCCCCGCGTCAACATGGGTCGTATCGAAGAAAGAGACGCTCTCAGGACAGGGGCAAGAAAGGGCTAAAGGGCAGCAGCGCCATACTACTCTCTTTACCCCCGTCCCGCCCGCCACCTTCCTCCTCTCCACTCTTCCTCCCTCCTCCCTGCCTTTCCACTTGCCGCCCCCTTCTGCGTGACCTCACACGCCTCGCCCTCCCTCTCTCGTTCCTTTCTTCCACTCGAGTGAGACTTCTCCTCGGGAAATGGACCCGTCCGCCCGGCGGCGATTGTAGTGGCTCAGGGAGGGAGATCGGATGCAAATGGGAAGGCGCTGTTCCCGCGTATTCCTCTCTTACCTTTAACGATCAGGATTCAAAAATACTTTTTTTTGGCGTTTTAAGATAATGATATCGCGTGGGATAAGGATATCTTTGATTAAAATGCGTCGTACCGACTTCCGCGCTAGTTATTAATGTTGACATTAGCGGAGATCCATTAAAAGGCTAGAATAAGTCGGGGAGGTACGCAGTCGGAGAGAACCGGAGTAACTTTTTCAGGATAATGCTGCTACTAATACTAGGACTCATTGGGTAGGAATCGAATTTATATGTAATTTCCTCTGTTTTATCATTTTTTCAATTATTGCAGCAGAGACCAGTAACTCCTTTAACAATGATGAGCGTAGAACGTTAAATGTGACTTTAAATTCTCAACCGAGATCACGTTTGGAAATATTTGCTATTTTAAAGTGAATTAGGTTATGCGGAAAAATATACGGCGTCACTATCTGAGTTAGATATATGCCATGTTTTCGAAAAGCATTTAGGAAAAACAATCCAAGCAATTGGAACAATGACAGGGTAGACCACCATTCTTAGTTTAATTTTTCTTGGTCCGAATTTTCTATGAAACGAGTCGTTCCAGCATGGTAAATTATATAAATATTGCTCTTGGAAGATGGGATGCTTGATTGATAGAATTCAAGATAATGCATTTCAGATAAAATTTCTGGATTACAATACAATTGTCGAGCTGGGATTATTTTTTTGAATCCCGTAAGTGGCAAAGTAAGATATTTACTATAGCTACAAACCTCGTATATACGATTTTTAGATTTTATAAGATCTATGAAAAGGAAGTTAAAAGATATGTAAGAGGTAAAGTTGTAAGGAAGAGACTAATGAAGACGTTGATATGGATCGTGGTTTTGCATGGTTCTAAAACGTAGTCGTTGATGTAGAAGGGCAAGAATAAGGTTGGACCCTATTGAGATGTGGGATTGGAGACTGACGGAGAAAATGAAATGGACGGGAATGAAAACGAGTGAAGAAGTTCTGGGTATGGTAGGGGAGGAGAGGAGGTTGTTGGGAGAAATTCAGAGAACAAATAAAAAGTGGATGCTGAGTGTCAATGGATTTTTGAAGGTTGTAACAGAGGGGAGAGTGTTGGGTAAACGAGGTAGGAGGAGGAAAAGATAGGCATGTTGGACGGTATGTAGGTATGCACAAAGTGTGCGGAAATGAAGATTGGCTTACTGTAGTTCAGGTTGCTTCGATATTAGTGTCGTGTTATCCGTGTAGTAGTGGTGTTCATCAAAAACCTATCCAAACCATTAGACTAACATTAATAAGGTGGTTGAAATTTTCTCGCAGCAAAATAAGTATAACACTACGCTGTAATGAAAGGTGAACGACATATGCATTCCTTAAACGCACTGCTGCTAGGACATATCTGGCTTCTGTGATTGCTGTAGAATGTGGCATTAAGATATTTTTGATTCTGTAAAATTTACGAGGGAGAGTGATGTGCCATAAAATTTTGAATACATATTAGATGGGGCAATAGGGGAATGAAAGTTCGTCATAAAATTGTAGCGATGCAATTCAATCTCGCTGGAGTATTGTATGGCGAGGTACATGCCATAAAATTAACTTCCAAGTTGATGTCACCCGTCCTGGAGCCTTTTACGTTTCTAACAATGAAAGCTGGTAAAATAACTTTATGAGAATACAAAGCTCACTCTTCACTTGTATTTTCACTCTTTTAAGTTTTCATGATGACTAAAAACCATGGCTAAAATATTTTTATTGTAACTACCCGAGTCTCAGAACAGGACTAACTGAGGATAAAAACAGGTAGTAAGTATGTAACGATAAATATGTGAGTGTTGTTCTGAGGAATGTCACTGTATATTCCAATCAGTTTTTTAAGAATATTTTAGCAAGAAATAAGATAACTAGTCTCGGATTTGATTGTGTCCAGTTACTATAGGCCACATTGAAATGTGGTAACTCTTTGCATAAGCGGGAGTGCATAAATGATGGCCCCATGAACTTGAATCAACGGTTAACATTCGTCAACTTTGAACACTGGACATGTTTATGTCGGGTATCTTAATTATCTAAATCTGCTTTTACGCTGGTGATTCCTGCCTTGGGCACGACCAGGTAGTATAATTTACAGTTATTTCGTTATTCGTTTGTTGGTGACATAAGCAGGCACATTGAGCAGAGTACTTCATCAGAGTGCAACTAGAAGGCTTAACCTCTTTGCAAGATGGTGCATTCATGGTTTCTCTCTAAAAAAAATCTCGTTAACTAATGACATGTAAAATCCAATGTGAAAATTAAACTATTTTTTTGGAAATGAATTACCCAACTTGTAAAAATTCAACGCCTTTATTTTAAGGTATACACGATAACGTATTGCAAGGATTTGAGATGGAAATGCACTTAAAGGCATTGGTGGTAAGCCGTGGTAGGATTTAATCACCTGTTTCTATTTTATGTCTAAATTTTTTTGGTAATGTTATTCCGTAAAGTTTATTGTTAATCCCTCCCTATTTAACTGTTGGCATGGTCAACCGACTGATACTTAAAGGGTTCAGCTCCATCGGGGTTGTATATATACTCAATGTGAAAATAATTATTGCAGTTCACTTGAAGATGAATTTATAGTTGAAACCTGGGTAGGGTTAAATTAAAATTGTAGGCAAACCAATTTGTTCATCTTTTATTCGTCAAGTTTGTTAACAAGTCTTTAATTTGTATTTAGATTTTCCGACATTAAAAAATTTAATAGATATTTTCATCACAATTGTATGAATATATTATATTTTATAATAAAACAAAAAATTATCTTCCAAATAGCATAGTACGAGGTTTCGAATATCTACCATATTTAGCTACTTAAAATTGTTGCCCAAATTTTTCATTTTAATTGTTTACCAATTAAAATAATGAGCTTTAATTAAATTAAATAGCTTTGGAAATGTAATGATTCCCCTTGAATGTAAAAAAATGTGCGTTGGGGAAATTTAGGGTAGTCGAGTTCAAATTTCTGTGATCCATTAATGGATTGAAAGGGAATAAATGGGATATTTCCCTTCCATGAAGAGATACTTTAAATTTACTGTTAGTTGCCTCTCGTTCAGGGTGTTGGTTTTAAATATAAATCATATTTAATTTATTCCATATTAAATGAATCAGTATAAATATTTTTCCGTAGGATGAATCATTGGAATGGAATGGAAGTAGAAATGTCACCATGGACAAAACACTGCAGCTAGGCAGTGATACCGGTTGCTACGATGCCAAAAAATATGCCTTTGATACATGGATCTCTCTTTGTGTCTTCATTTTTTAATTTTTATTATCACCTTTAATTTTTCTTGGTTTACAATTTATTGATCAAAAACACGAATTTTACCTCCCTTTATAAAATGCTCCCTTCATATTTATGAAAAGTGAATTCCGTGCACTTCTTTACCTAATGCTAATATAAATATTTAGTTTATGATCCATAAATATACCTTTGATACTTTGATATTATTTATTCGTTTCTTCATTTTATAAAGTTTATGCTCGCCTTCTACATTTTTCTTGCTTTGAAACCTTTTCATTAAAATACGAGTTTCATCTCTCTTCAAACATTTTATCCTGCGTTGTGAATGGAAAATACCGTGCACAATAATAAAATAAGTAAGTAACCAGCATAGGTACATAAGCTGAATAATGTTTGTATAGCACGCGCTTCATATATGTACTCCCTATTAATCCAGAAAATTTAGCTCACTTAATCGTTGTAGTGAAGTTATAGCTTCATTTGCAGCCGATGTCATTTGTTTCCTAGTAGAATAGTCGCAATTGATGATTTACTGAGGGCGGAAAGATATATGGGCTATAACCACTAAAAAAACCCGACTTACCCGCAGAGCTGAAAATATTTCTTCCAATTACGGTGGCGACAGGTCGTTAGGGACCCAGCACGGAACGTATGGTGGCAGGTTTGGACTGTGGTACCTATTAGTTTTTTTTTTGTGGCATAGCGTTATCTTTGGATTGAGTGGGCCTGATGTAGTTATTTTTATAGACAGAAAAACCTTCGATCGCGATAGTTTTACTTCGCACGGGAAAATCAAATTTTGAAAAGACATGGGTTGGTGTACACACGGGTTTGCAGAAATAATATTTGAAAGACGATAAAGATTTTTCTGAAAAAAAAGAATAAAATGTCAAAGAAAAATGTCTTATTCCCCCGAATAATTTTTCAAAAGCTTTGCTTTGAATGATGGTTTATTCCTCTAAAATTTAGATATGCATAATACAACTTATTTTCAATGTAAATGTGTCCCAATTTTATTTTCAAGTCAGTTTCATTTTTAATGCTAATACAAAAAATAATTGCTTTATATCAGAATGACATTTTAATTAAAAAAACCATAATTGATTTTCACTTTCCGCCTTAAATGCATCGAGTTCAAGTGCATCGAGTTCAGTTGCTTCTTGCTGCAAATTAAAAGTGCGAAATTTTAGTGACAAACTATTCCTCTCGGTTTTTAATAATCTGAATGAAAAATAATGTAGTAGGGAAATGAGATAGTTAAGATTTAACATTCTCACAATGATTTGGTAGACCTTACTGATATTAATGGTTGAATAATAAAACATTAAATAAAAAGAATAAATATATAATGCAAAAATATAAGGATATAACATTGGAAGGAAATTATGCATCAGCGTCAGCAGCACTGATTTTCACGTTAATGGAAATAGTTGTCCTTTTGTAAGTTTTTTAAACTGTATTTCAAAAAAAATATAGAGCAATCATAGCTTAGCAATTAAAAACGAAAGCCGTAACACTTATTCTTTTTAATTGATAGTTAGAGAATGTTGTTTGTTATCTTGAGCAATATTTATCTCTAGCTTGAATACAGTAAGACAATTTGAAGCAATCACTGCGCAGTTGCAGTACTTATCAGGGTGCATTATGGACCTGGAAAAAGTTGTTAATCAATCAACCAGTTAAAAAGTGAAAGTCAATTGGAATACGCATGAATAGCGATGCATTGTTTATCTTTCTTGAGAACTGTGGAAATATCACGATCAAATCTTCTCTACGTGGTATATTACGCTACGGTCTCACCATTGTAACGCACATTTATGCACTCCTGATTAGTCTCCTTCAGATACAGTCTATTTATTTACAGCACGGCACACCCGCTAATGATTCAGGGAAACTAACCACCAGGGTGAAATCCCTTTGCTTTGTACTGGACGGATGCATTAGTGCATTGTGTGGTCACGTCATCTTGGCTTGTCGGGACCAATGATCTCCTGGGACATAGAATCATTTGTGACAAAGGTTCAATACAGATTTTGCATCAAGGTTGGTGGTCAAATGGAGTAACCCATCGTGGTGGCTTATGCATATCCTGGGATTGCTAATTGTTTTCACCATAAATTAGTAATTTTGGGGTATTATACGCTTACCGCCTCCCTTCAATGAGCATTCATTCCGATTCTACTCGAGGATCATGTTGAAATGAACAATATTATCAAAATTTTACCTATATGAACTACGTTCAGCTTTGTATACTTATAGATAGATGTCTGCTCAGAATTTTCTGTTACATGAAATTATTCATAACAGTTGCTGAATATCTACTCTCTTCGTACTGAAGAATCGATTTTAATGCATGAGTATTTTGAAAAAATCCCAAATAAATTATTTACTAGCCATGTTCCTCGATGGTTCTTGTAGCCAAAATTACCTGATGGGAATTGATTATTAAAGAAGTGTAGTAAGTAATACTGAATTAATGATAATTTTTAAATAGTTCAAATGTCTTAGAAGATTTAAAAAGCTGTGTCATGCGGTTTCGTATTTATATCGCATGAAGCGAGTGTAATTCTACAAAAATGAGTCGCATACAAATATATTTTGCAATTATGCAGCAACAGCACTTATTTATATGAGTCATTTACTGGTCAAAATTCAGCATTTATAAAGGGACGCTAAATGTTAACAGAGCTAACCTCGCAGATGTAGAAAACAATAGAATATTTGGTAATAATTCAGGCTCATCAAATAAATAATAGTAATTTCTTTGAACCTAACTACATTTAAAAAAATTGATCTTAAGTCGTTAAACGCCAATTCAGGAAACGCATTAGCAGGCTCTTAGGGCATGGATGGTACTATTACGGTTCCAAGGGATGACATAACGGCAATGGCTCTTACTAAGTATTATTTCCAGAGGCTGTTTCTTTCACCGTGCCATACGTATCTGCTTAGAAAACTGGGTACTAATGGAAAGAAATAAAAAAGTGGCAGTGTAATTTCAATATATATATCTGTATTGCGGCCTTTTCAGTCCAAGTTCTTTAGTTTACTCTTTGTGCTTGTTAAGTGTCGGGTAACAGAGGTGGTGAATTGGAAAACACACAAAGCGCCAGGGGAATTCCTTTTAATGATATTTTTGTGTCACTAGCCACCCCTACTTATAAGTAATCGTAAAAATATATCGTTTACAATTATAAGTAGATACATGCTGGATTCCTTATAACTAAACTTACTGCCACTGTGGAGAATGAGAAGGAAAATTAAGATAAAATATTTCAATATTATCCGGTCTATTAGGAAACATGCATCTTAAAATTTGGTGAAAGGAATCAAATAACTTTAAGTAATTATGTTGTATCATTTCTTGATGGAGAAGTTGGTGTCTGATCATGACAAGCGTTGCGGATATATGGTTTTCCGGGAAATGAATTTAAATAATTCCCACTAATATTTTAACTAGAGAATCGAACTTGTTACTTCTCTCTTGACCTTAATTGATCGATTTATTGTCTCCATCACTCGGGTTTTGGTTAGCCGAACACCTCGCGTGATCACCACCCATCTTCAGCAAGGGGAATTTCTCTCTCTCTTTGTTTTACCCTCTTTAAGTTCTTTCGCGCGATCTGCTAACCCTGCCTGCGCCGTCTATCAAACCTCTTGAAGGTGTTTTCATGTTTCAGAGGTAGGTTTTTCATCGGCGGGAGAGAAATCGCGAGTGCCAAAAAGTCATCCAAACCCTCCAAAACTCCCCTCTCCTCCCCCCCTCTCTCTCTCTACGTTTTCTTTCACCTCTTCTCCCACCGGCGGGACGCATTCGTCAGCTCTTTTAGAATTCCCATCCTCCGTCTACACTTCCTATCCACACCATCCTTTTCCCTTTACCATCTTTTTACTTGCAGTGTCCACCTCCATCCACCCCATTCACCCTCATTTTTATCTAGTGTCCCTCTCAGCCTTCCTCTCTGTAAATCCAAACCTCTTGTCCACCGTGTGTCTCACTGGTCTCGCCATCAAACTCGCTTGACTCTCCCTTACTGCCAGCTACCTCCCCAACCTGTCCCTATCCTCCCCGCCACTCACCTTTCCCGCCACACATCATGCGTCACGGCCACGCGTGGGCGCCATCTTATCGTCAAATGTGCACACCTCTCTCCCCTTTCTCCCTCCCTTCCCATTCTCTTGTCAACCTCAAAATCTCCCGTATCCGCTCTCGCAGTTATACCTCCCCTCCTTCCTAAAGCCCGTCACTCCGACGCCGCCTGCCATTCTAACGCAAGTCCCCTCGCCCACCACTCCTTTTGTTTCACCCGCGGAACTCAAGGGGCATTTGTATTCAGTTTCCTTCATTGCTTTTCTTATTCCGTGTTTCGAAACTTCTCGGTGATTTTTCATCTAAATCCACCGGAAGAATGAGAGTGCGTCCGCCCAGCCGCTTCCCTCCTTAACCTCATCCTCGTGGGAGCGACGCTCTGCGTCTTTTCTCCTCCCTAGTGTGCACTTCTGCGTCCGCCATATTATATATCCTCTCCCAGAGGCGGACTCTTCTTTTATCCACTTTCTCTCTTCATGGAAGACGTCATTTTGCGCATGCTGCGGTTCCACGTTTGCCCTCAAATTTTAATTTTAATTTTTAGCGACCGGGGGAATGAAAGCCTCCCCTCAATCCCTTAATGAAACTCGTGGTGACCCTCCTTCGCTCCGGTGAACATAATATGTTTATCATGCCGGAGTCTCAATTCGGTTCCCAACACTTCGTGCGTTGTAGATTTTCTGGTTGTATTTCCGCATCCTAAGCTGGTGTATTTCCCTGTTACGGTGGTGCAGGTAAAAATCGACTGCTGTATTATTTGTCCTTGCATTTTTCATTGGTCGAAAATTGGGAAGGGGTGACTTAAGTAGCCCTAATTTTCGTTAAATACAGTTTCTTGTAAGATTTCTCTCGATGACCTTACCGATTCGGTTGATGAAAGGGGGATCTGCAAGTGATAGGAGAGCGTAGGGACGGGAAGAGGGCGAGTGGGATGGCGGATGGAGGGGACGTGCCATAAGCGTTACCGCGGAAATGTTGGGGTTGGGGTAGATAGGGAGTGTGGGAGGAGAAATGGGGAGACGGAGTCCCTTGTAAACGGCCTTGTTCGCCACGAATGTGAGCATGTTTCAGGTACGAGGCTCTTTCCCCACGTCATCACTTAGAACGAAATGTTCCCCCAGGGGAGTGTTGGGAAGAGGGGGGAGGGGCGCAGAAAGCCGGAAATTATTGCGTTTCCATTCGTTGCGACGCGTGGGAAGGTTTTTGGAACCTGTGGGATGAGAGGGGAGCTGGAAATTGGTGAGAGAGGAAAATATGAGAAGAGAGAGAGAGCCAGTGGTTTCCCCCTTACATTCCATATAATCCGGACTGAGGTTCCCTCGGAACTCACCTCCTCCGATTCGAGGGGCATGCGAGTCCAACTAGGAGAGAAGCAATCCGATTTTCGTTCGCCTTCGGGGATTTCGGTGGTTGGTGTGCGTATGCCGTTTTATGGCCCCCTTGCGGCTATTTATTATTCCCAAACGGCGAAATACTTGGATTTGGAACATGAAAATGATAGCCGGAAGTTTCAGGGCCATTATATGTGTATGCTCTGTCGACGACGCGTGTTTGTTTTTAATGCCCTGTCCTTGTGATTTTGCAACGCACGCTCACACAAATATATTTAGTCACATTGATAACATTTCATGTACATCCGCAACTGTTGAATTTCGAAATTTACCAAAAAGCTAGATATTGGAGATTTTTATAGAAAGTAGTGGAACAACCTTTGGTGTAAAACTGCCCTTTGCAAAAAAGGAATGTTTTCCCTCCGACGTAGGTCCCTCGGAGGTATAGGTATGTCAAGTTTTACTCAACACGCTGGGGAATTCTAAATTCATTAAAAAAATCCTAAAACGAAATTTACATGAAATTTATAGGTAAATAATTTATAGCAACGCCATGCTAATATGGTAAGCCTTTGGTAGTCTCTTATAGCCCCAAATGGTTTTTAATAAAATTAGTGGAAAATACGATGCAACTTAGCTTTATAATTGATAAAATTACACATATAAGCATTGATGTATTAAGAACAGAAATTATGGGGATAAATATAAAAAATAATTCCCCCATATAGAGGATGCTTTAAGGCTGTACATAAAATACAATGCGCAGGCTTCATCCACATATGCACAAAACATCACGTTCCATTATGAAGACGTCCCTCTATTATATATGTTGTATAATATTTATATACATAATATATATGTATATGCTATATATTTATATATATAATATATATGTTATATATATATAT
>LYUA01002476.1:46765-61640 GCA_002093875.1 Calopteryx splendens
ACCAAAGGTAAACATTAAAGTGGGAGGGCATAAGTTTGAGCAGGAAGAACACTTTAGCTATTTAGGCAGCGTTTTGGACGAAGGTAGGCAATGTGGTAGAGAAGAAGAATTTAGAAGAAGAATCACCTTAGAAAAGGAAGCTTTTACGAGGAGGAGGGAATTGATGTTTGGCAATGGTAGGAGAGGAAAGAAGGCTATTGGGAGAAATTCAAAGAAGACAGGAAATGTGGAAGTGGAAAGGGCGTGCTGTGTGGAAATGGATTACTGAAGAATGTGATAGAGGGTAGAATGTTGGTAAAGCGAGGGAGACGGAGGAAAAGATAAGCATGCTCAATGGAATGATGGGAGGTAGGAAGTATGTAGATATGAATAAAGCGTTACTGTAGAGGTGTGTACATCAGAAACCAACCTTAATCGGTATGTTCCCAATAACAATAATAAATTACAATTACATCTCTATATTTAGAAAATGAGAGAAGTTAGAAGAAGAAGAATATATTTTCGAGAGGAAGTCTAAAACTAAGGAAAATATTTACCTTAGTATTTAGGTATTCGTTAAATGTGGACCCCGTAACAGATGCCAAAAATAAAAAAAGACAATTTGGACATTAAATAAAACCTGAGAGGGAGTAAAAACGTTTTTAGTTTAGTGATAATGCTGCCTTTTCAAAATGTTAGACCGAAGCCCTTCAACTTAATTTGTTTAGCCATGCAAGAAAATGATTTGAAGATTGAGACCAATGATACTCCAAATGCAAATAAAGAAGCAAGACATTGGATAATAAGACGCTGCGTGAAAAAACTAGGTGAGCATTGTTGAGAGCAGAAAAATTAAATATAGTAGCTCAATAAAAATGGGCGGGGGGCAACTGCTGAAAATCGTATTAATTAAAACGCAAAATTCATGGCGAATACAGATAACATTGAGAATATAATAAATGTAACAATATGAGCGCCATAAGATGAGACATAAGAGAACCGAATAAAGGAAAAATAGAAGTAAAGAGTGCGAGAGAAAAATCAAAAGGCTAATAGTATGAGTGAAGGAAGAAATAACTGGAAAAATTAAACCAAAGAGGCTTAAAGGATTTTTCCTGAAAAAATACAATTAATTCTCTAAAGCTGATTTTCGGAGTAAAAACTCATGATTATGAAAGAATACGCAAAGATAAGTGCGCCAACTCAGCATCATGATTGTGCTTTCGGGAAAACGCCATCTTGAAAAAAACTTGTCTCTCCCAGTGATCTTGCTTTTAAAGTTCCTCCCTACCCACGTTGTCTAATCATCCGCTATAGCGAATATGTGATTCAAAATTCAGTGGGTTCTGAATAATGCATTCGACATCTTCAGTAGATTACACCAATTTGCATTGATCTAAATTTTTCATTTTAGTCTGTTATCTTCACTCCACATGCGACTCTCAAGCAAAATTTCCGGCTACATTTCTATTTTTCATTACCTTGACTTATCCCTCACATTCACCTATCCCTCATTTAAGACATTACGATATTTCGTACACTGTCAGCATGTGGGACTTAGTGGTTAGCCAATTAGAGCAATAGGATTCATTTTTACACATTTAATTTTAAATAATTATCCTTGATTCCTCTATTTTTGAAATTTTTAAAAGCCTATTACCCAAAAGTCATGAAATTATGAAAATGTGGCAATTATGTTTTTCTTTTGAGATGTCCAACGACAGCTGTTTGTCTAACGTGAAATCGGTTTTTTAATGTTGCTTAATTGAAACTTCTTTAAAAAATTCTAATAACTTGACCATGACCTTTTGCCAAGCAGCAAGATACAATATTGGTGGAGGAATGTTATTTTTTAACATACTAAGGTAAAATAAATAAACATAGTTTTGTACGAAAACGCAATGTAGGTAATATTTTATACTTATACACAGCCAATATTTCCACCAAGTACAGTATGAAAAACTGTCGACTATTAATGTCTTCCTTCCTTCCGTGTGAATCAAGCAAAATTGTGGATAGCGAAACTTAATAAATATACTATGTTAGGGTTCATATAAGTATATTTAAGTATAGTGTCACAAACTACCTGTCATATGCCCTATTATGTCCGATTTTTATTGAAGGTTGTTTTAAGTAAACGGATAATTGTTTTTGGAGTGATTTCAAAAATTTTGATTCCCAACAGTTCCAATGTTTAGTACCAGTGCCATTAGAGGAATAAGATAGGATCCCAAGAAGTATGCGAAGAAAACTATAATGCAAGTACAATGAGCGTTTTTGACCGCAGAGTAAAAAGATAATTCAAAAATTGAGAAATTAAGTTAATTCCAAGCAATTGGAGATGCGGACTAACTTAGTCTCCTAAGTGTGCATAGAGGGTGTTTTTTTTTAGAAATTCACTGCGACACCTGCAAATATTTTTCAATAAATATACCAATTTCGAACATTCAGAATAACTCAGTTATGCACTCTAATGTTTCACATAAAATGGAATCCAAAATAAAAAATTATATTTTTGGACTTAATGTACCTGAGAAGGCCAGTCTGAGGTACTTGTAATTCCTGATTTTCCTGTATGGGAACAAGTTGAGCTTCTCTCAAGAAATATGAGAGGATGTAATAGAACGCTTTAAGGGGCATAAAAAATCATCTTTGGAGAAATAATTCCCGAAAACTGGTGAGAACAAATGGACTGTAAATCCTTTGGAGGAAAATATTTCCAAGCATCCAGATTATCAGTCAAAGAAACAGAAATGTTGATAGAACTTTCAAATGATACTACTTTAAGTCCTGAATTCAAAAGAAAATCTTTATTAACTGTTGAACAGGGACCGACGGATAATGTGAACGGCTGGCCGAAAAGGCGCTTAAGTTACTCTTACCATTCAAAAATACGGACAGGAGAGATAGAACTTTCTATCTATATATATTTATTGAAAATACATCGTGGTAAGCTAAATTCAGGTTCGCATATTGTGTGAATTGCAAGTTATTAAAAAATAAGTTCTTCGAACAAGAGAATACACTGAACATGTGTCGTTTCAATCTCAATCTCATAACAAATTTTTAATAATTATTGTTCGGTACATTTATTAGAATATTTTTTCCGTCTCCATCTCTTTTTTATGCATGTCCCATTTCATGTTAATTAATGTTTTCATTTATGAAACCTTTCGGACAAAAAGATACGCAAGTATTTGTCAGTTACTTAGGTAGTAGCAGGGTAATCGGTAAATTATTATTAATGGCCATTTCCACGCTTGCTTTCATGCTCACATTAAAAAGTGTTACAAAATACAATCCATTGAATAAAATAAGATGAATTTACTTCAGAAATCAAACACAAATTAAAAACATATTATTAGCACACAATAGAAGCGTATCGTTTTGATGCTATGATTATATTTATGATCCTAGGGCTTTACCACGCAAATGTCCTTCGGCTTTAAGCCTCTTGGGCGATGCCGAAAAATTTTAAATTAAGATAACTTCATGCGTAGGAGCTTAAATTTATAAAAGCCCTAGGGAATTATGCAACTTCATTAAAACTGCCACTTCAGTGTCTCTACGAAAGGTTGATCACTATATTTTAAGGAGAAATAATTGATAAATATTTGAACAATTAAAACGTTTGCATCGTCATTTTCCATTATTTATTTTATCAAGGCGCTATTCAAGCGATGGAAATATATAAATTAAAATTGATATGCCAAAATGTTTCCCATTCCATAATTACTACATAATTTTTAATTAAACTTAATTATAAAATTTAATTTTAATAATAAATTTAAAAGTAAACATAGTGGTTGAATCTTAAGCATGCATAACTTGAAACTATTTGATAAGTGACATATTTTGACGTTTATTAACTATCTGTATAAATAAATAATTATGTTAGATGAAAAAACTAGATTTGAAATAGTTGTTTTTTGGCTTCTCCATACGTACAAACCCTTTGCAAACTTAACTGGTAATTTTTCACACAGGATATGGTAAGCATATGATTTAACTGTGAATATGAAGATTATTCCAATGATCTATAATTAACAAAAAATATTTATTTGAAGGGTAAAAATGTTTCTCTCAGTGCTGTAAGAAACGGATAGCAAAGATTATTCTTTAATAATTAAATTCTATCATGTTTATCATAAATACTACCCTGAAACTTCGATTTATTTGGGTTACAAACGAAATTTCAAGTCCTTGTTATCACTGGGTGGCGAAGTTTGACGCAGATAAAGTCAGTCTCATACCAATGAAAACCATATGCACAAGGAAAAATGTATCTACGCGCAGTGAATATCAGAAAAATTGATTCCGGTACAATTAAGATGCTTCCTTCTTTATTTTTAAACGTCACGCAGCCATAGAGATAATATCCAAACCAGTACCCGATTCCTGAGCGGGTGTTTTTTAATGCATAACGAACGCACTTCGGCCTCCACGCCACGAGCCATTCGATCCGTCCCACAAGAGCGGACAAAAATACAGCCGTTCACCCTGCCCCTCCCCACCCCATACTCCTGCAAGGCCTTTGAAAATCCAACGAAAGCGCTAACTGGCGCCAGTTCCACGCGTTAGGCCCCGGGAGGCAAATGGAATCATGAATGGCAGGGAATGACGAGGGGAAGGCTGTTCGGAGGAGGGGGGAGCGGGGGAGAAGGGACCGGGGGAGGGGGGAGAGGAGAAGGGGAGGACGAGTGAGAGAGAGAAAGAGGGAAAGGAAGAGAGAGGATGGGGGAAAGTTGGTGCGGTGGGAATGGGGATCCCACCTCATAATCATTCCCAGGAGGAGGACAAAGGTGGATTCGGTACCTGGCGGTGAGGTGAAGGTTTGTGTGATGGGGTACGAGGGATATGAGTGAGAAGAGAGAAGAGAGGAGGGTTTGGTGGATATAAAAAAGGAGGCGAGGCGAGAGGGGGGAAGCAGCGGGAAAAGGGAGTAGGAGCCAGAAGGGAGGTCGGCAGGGGTAAAAGGGATGATATCAGTATTATCGCTTTAAAGCCATTACGCTGAGCGATCGATATCTTTTCCCGCTTGAAGAGGCCCCAGAGATAGCGAGTGAGAGTGAAAGAGGAGCGGATGGAAAAGCGAAGGGACGCGGAGATAGGACGAGAGGTAGGAAGAGAGGGAGGAGTGAGAGGCGGGGGNTAGGAAGAGAGGGAGGAGTGAGAGGCGGGGATGAGGGAGGGGATATCTTAATGGAAATTGGGCTGTGGAATAATAAGTTGTCAATCTGTCGAAAGAGCGAGAAAAAGAGAGCGGAAGGAAAGGCCAAAAGGGGAAGGGACGGGAAGGGTTGGAGTGTGAAGAAAATAGCAAGGGGATGGAATTGAGTGTCGCAGGGGCGTGAATGGCAATGGAGAGAGTTCCACAGGACGAAGGGGAAGAGTGGAAATGCTTTTCTCTCATTCTTTCGGCATTCTTTCGAAGCGGTGTGTGTCACCTCAGGTTTTATTCTCGATTTATTTACTTATTTTTTTCAGAGAGAATTTCGGTTGAGACCCCTGAATCTGCCAACTAAAAAAATTGGAAATGAACAAGAGAAAGAGAATAAAAACTCCCATGGACACTCTTCCAAATATCGCCACGCATCCTACTCTCCAAATATTTTTCCTTGTGATTCCCGCCATTTTCTTTTTCGTTCTTTCATTTCAGCCAACACAATTTACTGGCGAGAGAGAGAGAGCTGAAGGACAGAAACCCTCTCAGTAAAAAAATTATTCGACTGTTAAAAGAACATCTCTCCTCCTTCCTTCAGGGATTTGTACTAAGAAATCATAAATTTTAAATCTTCGGCCCTGCATGCGGATGAAAATCTTAGCCTACCCTTCTTCCCAATGTGTGCTTTACCTGATGGATAGCTGATAGCTTTTTATTTACCTTTGCAGAGAAGGACCATTAATTTACTGTACCAAATCCTGCTTGTTTGTCATAATCTACTTGTAACTGCCATTTCAGTTATTTATCATCACCACATTGTTCCGAAAGTTGTTTCTGATGCGCGGAATTATAGAGTAACAGCTTCTATCAGGTTCATTCCGCATTGATACCAACTCCTCACTGAGAAAACAACAACAGGTCTCACGCATTTGCGCACGAACGCATTACGCACGCATTTCACGCACGCAATGAGTTCAACCTTATTCTAGTTAAAAGATCATCGCATGGAACTTTCCTTCGCAGAAAACTTTCTGAGTCAACTAAAACTTTCGGAAATATTTCCCGATTCGTTCTCAAAACAATGATATTCCTAAAGGTCTCGGACGAATGTTTATAATTTTCTTCGATGATAACTTCAATTTTAAACTTTTTGGATCTCATTAATAACCAATTCTTATTAAGAAGATTCAGAGTTTATCGGGGGCATTATAGGGTCAACATTTTATGTTACTTTTTAAATTTACTCCGGTTCTTTTTCAGTTTTTTTTCTAAATATGTGGGAACGGCATCGACTCTGCATGCGCGGAAAGCCATATTTTTCAGCAAAATAATTGTGTGTGATAGCACAAAAATGGCTCTTTCAATGCCTCCAGATATGTACATTCAAAAGGTGGTATCCGGTTTCAAATAAAGCGTTTGTATAATCAAGCTTAGCATGTCTACTTGAAGGAATCAACTAAAAAGTGAACCAGCCTAAAATATAGCGCTCTCGCTGCTCGAAAAATTTGAACTATTATCCGTTGCAAGGAAATGAGTCGTTTATGGAGTGCCATGGACATCAAAAACGCATAGCGGAGGGAGAAGGGATATACGGTTCGCGGGACGGCATGAAATATGCGACTTTAGATATTTATGGCCAGGAGAGGAGTTCAAATGCTGATCCGCAAATTTAAGGGCGGGTTGAATGATTGGACAGCAGTGAAAGATCTCATAAGTTTTTTCATGAGGTCGTATAATATATCGATTCAAGGGAGGTATATGGAACTGTAAATGGGGCCATAAATGTCCACACACGTACTCCCTAATCCTCCGACACGTCGATATTTTTATTTTGGAAGCTTAAGATTTGCAACTTTCTTTCAAATAATTCCGAAAAGAATTACATCACCTTCAAATTGTTGGTGATATCGTAAATTAAAATGAAAGATGATATTTACCGTTCCACTTAATTTTATGGCTGACGATAATTACATAAATGCATTGCCTCGGTAAATTTACGAGTAAGTTAACGAATACCAGAGCAGCTTACTCATAATTAATAAATAATATTTTTATAAATAATATACAATTAAGCTGCACGATTAAAATAAATTATGAGCTAATTCCTCTAAGTAACTAATTACACATTCCATATGATGTTAGAGTACTTTTACGTAGAGTACGGAAAAAAATATTCAAAAATATTTAATGCCACAAGCTTTTTAGCATGGCATAAAAAATAAGTAGAATTCATAGTACACAGGAGTGTGAAAGAAAACTAAATGTTGGAGACTGAAAGAAAGTAGTAAATACTTTATTAAGCAAAACATTTGTCGTCAATTGAATCACTAGCTGTCTTAGGCACATGAATGCAATCTAGTTTGATAGTCAATTACATAATTTTGTGATTGTGTGCCTTAAAATTCTCATATTTACTCAGTTATCGTATGCAAAATTTTATTCCCACTAAATTGTCACTGCAAACAACAATTTCTTCTTTTACTTCCAGCAAAATCATCCCAAGCAACTTGATTCACTCTTTTTCACTAAAGGGTCCACCTGTCCCATTGAGTCTTTTCCGGAAAAAGGGTCAGTGAATTAGTTAGTAAATCAGCCAGTGAAGTATCGTTAATCGGCAAATATTGGGAATTGCATATATACGGAAATTCTTATAAGCGTCAATCCACTCTAAATTACTTTTAAAGTCCTATTTCTTTTCTCTCTAGTTACACCTGCTTTTTTTCTTACTAATATGTCTAATTCTAATATGCACTACGCGTAAATTCTTACAAATAGTTTCCGCCTAGAACCCTAAAAGTGTAGGTGATCTGCAGAAAAAGTGAATAGGCCCGTATTAAAGATGTTTTATAGTCAATTTTTTTTAAATTGCTATCTGAAAGCTATTTTGATTTCATAAATAGCACCGGCGAATTCCAAAAAGACCTGACATATTAGTGACTATCACTTATAGCTATTGCAATAATTGGAGAACCAGCTAATAAACTGGAATATAGGTTATCGGTCTATATCGTTTTAATTGTATTGTGCGTGCAGGTGACATGAAATCATCAAATACAGGGAAATAAGTAAGTAACCACCCTAATATACTAACTAGCAAGTACTTTTAATTGATTTTAAGGAGCCTTTATTTTTCCTAGGTGACGGAGGAAATTTCATGGCGATAGCAATAAAAAAATTAAAACATTTATAAAGAATTTACATAATTTAAAATGTTTTATATAATTATTCGAACTAAATTGATTATAAGATAGCGGTTCAAACTAAATATTAAGTTCGCTGTAGCCTTAATTGTCGCTGCAGAATGGACAGCTTACGCTGATACCTAATTAAATTACAATTTAATGCTCACATTATCTGCTCACATCATTTTTGCATCATTTCACTCGAATAAATTTTAACATTTCGCTCCTTATATAATGTTTCATAGTATTTTTGACACATGGCGTTTTACAGATGCAATTGCTCAAACCATTCAAATATACAATCTTCGTAAACCTGCTTAACATTATTTCCTTAAAACTCGAACCTATATACTTGCGAGTGACCCAAAACAGCGTTTTCACTTTTCTACCGTAGTGTGAATAGAAATATTAGTGAGGGGAACTTCATCATCTGGTTAAAAGAAGATATGGTATCTTTATGACACGAAAAATGGTTCTCATTAGATGTTTTAAACGTATAAAGTGTATTTCCGTTCTTCAACAACTAATGAAAATATTGCTAACGAATCATTGCACAACTGTGATTGAGATAATTATTATTACTGTATACTT
The DNA here is from genome assembly GCA_002093875.1 of Calopteryx splendens. Taxonomy (NCBI): domain Eukaryota; kingdom Metazoa; phylum Arthropoda; class Insecta; order Odonata; family Calopterygidae; genus Calopteryx; species Calopteryx splendens. Next base: position 55,682 of record LYUA01002476.1, read on the forward strand.
AATTTCCTTGCTGAATATTTAAATCCCACCCGAAACTAAAAATATTGCCACAAAATCGCAAATCATCATCAGTACATATAATCATTGCACTATAAACAAGAGTCATACGTTACACGTGAGCCTTTAGGGTGAAGCTATCAAAGAATTTATTCCCTAATATGAAGAGGAGAAGCCAATTAAGGAATACTGTAGGAATGGAAAATTTTCAAGTTCAAAACAAAGGAACAAAGTACATGATTGCTCTCTTAGAACCACCATGCTCTAATTACTTTAAGGAACCTTGGTATTCAAATTCAAGGACCGAAAATATTAATTTCACATAGCTAGATTATTTACTTACCTCTCCAGTAATATTTACATGAATACCAAGTGATATGATATATGTTTTTCTCATAGAATGTTAAATTAATTAGCTGATATAAAATCTTCAACCTGCAAACACTAACTGGCATTTACCAACATTTTCTTACGTAAACACAGGGTCTTCCTTCATGTATAAAAATTAATTAAGTAGAGTCCCGATTTTTCTAGCCTCTAGTTTTCCCTCAAGTATATTACGATTATTTTAGTTGTCTCATCACGGCCCCCATAATGCGGGAACTATTACATTAGGTGAACCACGTCCAATGAAAGCGTTAAAATATTTACTCACAATCAGTTAAAGCATTCACGGATGCACTTACAAATCAAAAAAATACCGGAAACATTAGTCTCGATTAAGAGAAAGCATGAATACTACAGAGAGCCAGAGATAAGATCACATTGCAAGGGCTCTTCTGTGCTACGACACCGACTCTTTTGGTTTAAGCTTCCGTATAACATCTGATGAGTTATTTTGCCTTCCTTCAACCTTAATATACCTTATTTCTATCTTCTCCGTCACCAATCATTCGAATAAGAAGAAAATATTTTTATTATAATAATGATGTACTAAGGATTTTTATTTCTCTTAGGAGAGTAGAATTTTCTCGAGAAGGGAAATCTGATGAATAATGCGTAAATTTAGTGGTTACAGCAAGGCAAATTAATGATATTTTTCAATACACTTTAAATGCAAAAAAGACAAAAAAAACGTTTTGCAATGTTTTCCCCGTGTACCTATAGCCTTTTAAACTTAGAAAACCAAGATCTTTTAATAATTTATGATTTTCCGGATTTTTTTCCTTTCCTTAAACAACGGTGGAAGGAAATTTTGAACTGCAGGTCAGTGGGATGACTGCAGTTAAAAATTTCATAAATTTTAAATTTCACTCGGTATGGGGAAATCCAAATCTTGAAATCGAGCAACTCAATCAAAAACACGACTAAAACAAAACCGAGCCTAGTACAAAAGAAAGTGAAACCAAAGACAATAACGCTGAACCACGTTTGGTCGTCACTCGCACTTGCTCCGGGCCGTGCTGTACTGAAGAGTATTTGAACTTCCCCTCTCAGCAATTCGCTTGGCCAAGCAAAAACAGAGCTGTGTGTAGTCTAGGTTGTCGTGGCAACAGCGCTTGACTGCAGACGATTGCGTCATATGGTCTCGGTTATCCCCTTCCTGTAATATACATCCTGTAATATCCCGACTAATCTTTGATACCCCAAACTAAAGCATTTTTAGAACGTATTTTGGTGTGTTTTTTCGCCTACTCAAAATTAAGATGAAGAGGCAAATTGGCCGCCACTGTACAATTTGAATGACTGAGGATGAGACTAAAATGCTTTCCTATCCCTAGCGAATAAGCATTTAATATTATGGTAAAGTGAGGTCAATTATAATATACGTGAATATGAAATGCTTAATGCCCAAAACTTGGATGAAATGTAACCTTAGGTATATACATAACTATTCAAGACTGAAAAAAAACTAATACGGTCATTCAGAAGGCACTATCCCTTTCAAATAAAAACTACGCATTTCATTTTTAGGTGGTTTTTTTTATTTTGTGTAACACACATTTGTCTTGAAGTATCACAAATCTTTCGATTCCTTCTCGTTAGTGTTCTCCCATCGAACCATAAAGGTCCACTTAGTGCTACAGTCGATGCAGATTCACATTGTGAAACATCGCTTAATCTGCGATGAGCCATCCAAAATTAACGGCGATGATTGTTGAGTAAGGGTGTGGTGTACCTCCACGACAAGGTTCGTCCTCATGTGGCGAAGTAGACCAGAAAGGCTGTTGGTTGACTAACTACCAGTGACAATAACTTATTTTTTTTACGATTGAAAACATTTTTGCGAAGTCTACACTTTGAAAATGACAATGAGATTGAAATAAGTTTGACAAAGTTGTTGCAGAATCTGATGGTAGGAGAAATAAAAAAATTAGTAAATATAGTTCTTACACAAGATAAAAAACATCACCTAAAGATGGTTAGAGTAGTTTTTAATTCGAAACGGGTAGAACCCAGAACAGAATGGGTTAAGGATGACCCTAGTATTTAAACGAACTTTTGGGCATCATATGTAATCCCGAGCCTCATTTTTAAAAATCTTCATGAAGTCCACGAACACAAATAACTCCATTGAGATGTTCATACCAAGTGAAATAGTCGAGAATTTCAACCCTCTCGCTCTGCGCCGGAAATAGATTTTATCAAGATAAATAATTATTGACACAAAAAAAACTTTTATCGTGGCACGGAGCCTGAAAAATTCAGCTGATTTGAGGAGGCTAAATAAATTTTAAAATATGGAGTTAAATCTACCACACCGTCTCCTATAGAAATTTACAAACAAAGGATATTTTTTAGTTTTTAATTTTATTTTTTAAACTACCACCCTATATTCACCGTATTTCCCCATACATAAGGCGCGGTCTTTTTGCGAAAGAGGTTCACGGAAGATCATCCTGATTCCTGTATTATCAATGTCTCGATCACACGGTAAACTATATTTAAGCTAATATTCAGTGAGGAGCCGTGAAATGAAGCCCATCGTATAATTCCATGGTTATATTTAAGACACGGATTAGTTTAAATTTTGTTTATTTTCGACAATATTTAAAATTGGGGAAAATATAAAAAATTAAACAAATCTGTGTTTACAACAATAATAGTTTTTTATTGACTCCAAAATATGTCGCCAAACTAAGGGAGAGTCTAGTATGCCTATACGCCTTTCACTCAGTAATTTAACTTGTATTTCACTTCAAATTTATTCTTCAATTTCACTCCTACTGAGTTTTGCAATTATTTTATATTAAAAATTCAGTTTTTAAAAAATCGCATAAATATCCTAGCCTTGAAATTAAATTAAAGCAACAAATATAATGGATGAGCATTCAGAAGCAGTAACTGACGACGAAAGTTAAAAATAATATGTTGGGGTGAATTACAGGTGTTGGTACTTACTGATATTTCCCAGTGCTCAAAATGTTGCTTCTGTAAGACTTTTCCAACTAATTCCGAACTAAATATCCTAGAACTCACTTTTTACTCATTGTAAGTTAAATTTTCGATATAAGTTAACGCTCACCAACTTCGACGAGCAAGTAGGTCTGTGGATATTTCTTTCACCCCAATAACTAAATGCGGTCTCCATAGTTTACTCGATAACTGTGGGCTTCATAATTGAATGACATGTGCGAGAGAGCATTTTATAATCGGAGTTTCATTAACCACCCTCCTTTTCCCGTCGTCTTAAAGACGCTGTGTCCTTCATAGGGCTTGTTTTTGATTACCACCGTCTCTGGTGGAATTAATCGAAGCAAGGAAGTGCGAAGACAACAGGCAAGAAAGCTTCAAAGGATGAACGAGAAAAGCTGTCACTCGACCTTTATGTGTTCGAATTTTGCAATAAAGCCATAATCACTTTTCGCTATGAAATAAAAGCTGCCTTCAAATGGCTCGAGAAAAAAATGAGGTCCCTTAAAGATCAGTGAATTGGGTTAAAGCTAAAGCATTTCCCACACTGAAAATAAAAATTTTAAACTCGATATAGATCATCAATCGCATTTATTCTCTCAGCCTCCTTGAAATACGAAATCGCGAGCAAAAAAATAAATGTTTTATAGAGGAGAGACACTTCAGGGAATGTAATCACAAAAGGAAAATTTTCAAATTGGATTTGAAATTTAAGTATTGGTAAAAAAGCGCTCCTAAATGCATAAAATCTTCACTATTTCCTTTGGACCTGGCATGCTAATTATGGCATAGAAATAATTCACTTGCTGTATTTTTACGGGAGTGGCATCTCTGTAAAATTGTATGGATAACGTAAGCACTTTTCAAAAGCACTCCTTAACACATTTTCTGAATTGTATGGGAACAAAGAAAAGGTATTACCGTGGCATGCCGTAGCCATTGATCAATTTAGTAAAATGTTATCAAACATATTGGATAATATTGATCCTAGCCCATTCCTGTAAGTTAAAAGCACTCCTTATGAGCTTATTATTCACGATTTTTCATTTATGCGGATATCTAAGCTATATGTTAACGATTGAAATTTTTTGCAGCGGGGAGGGTGACGGCAGAGAGTATTCATGACGCCTATTCCTTACATTAACGAAGGAAAATCATAGATCTATCTGAAACAGTTCTAATATTGCCCGAAGCATAGCTATCGACACATCCGGCTTCACTAATTAGTTTCCAATATTCTCCACTCTTAATTATTTTTGTGGTATTATGAAATCCCAATAATACAGCCCCTGAACGCCAACCTGTATAAGGAATACACTTAGTAGCTTTCCAATTTTTAATTTCACTTAGTTTTGTATTTACAGATATTTTCATAAGTGGAAGTTTGATTTTATTCTATCAATGTGGATAAAACCCACTATATCAATCCTGATTCAGTTAACTATACAGAAAACTACAAAAAAGGACATATGGAGTGTTAACTAAAAGGAAAAAAATCAAATGGATTTGAAAGGATACAAAGGGGGAAATATAGACGATGAAAATGAGCGTAAGGGAATAATAGATAACTGCAGGAAAATAATTCTCGGGTTGAAATACCAATAATGAATCACTGATTTCCTTGAGTTCACTTCCTTGAGATCACCTTATTCCAATGAAATGAAAACTTTCCATAGAGCATAAAAGATAGTAGAAGTGTTTTAAGGAACATTTTATACTAAATTAATCCTTATTTGTACGTTTCCGCAACGTTCGGTCTAACTCAAGCGTTGCCACATCGCGATCGGTCACAAATTACAAACAAAGGAATATATTTTCCAAACTCTCGCATGGATATCGAAAATAAAAATTCCGGAATTGAGCAGGCGGAGCATAAACAGATCAACTCAATAGGCCAAATATGTATAGTGAGCGATACAGAAGTATAGCGACCGGGAGGGCAGGCTGGCTGGGCGTCCAACATAAACCACTTCCCCCCTCTTCAGAAAGATCCTCCACCCCCAAACAAAAGGCCCGCATCATGAGCTTCCAATGGTTCCCCCACACTCGCGCCGGAACGTGGATCTGGGGGGGATTAAAGCGCGTTGGATAATCATTTGCATGCGGGCCACTCGAGGCGAGGACATCGGCGGGCGCCGTTGTTTGGGGTCGTCGGATTCGATCCAGGGAGGAAGGCTCCCATCATAGGCGGTAGGGCGGAAGGAAATCCAGGACACGAAAGAGAGGCGGAGCGGCAGCAATCCCCTCCCGACTCTACCCCAACATTCTGGTACCCACCGGCTCAAAGAAGGTATTTTACGCTAAAAACCCATTTTTCCCTCTGGAAATTTTAACTTCGGTTTTCCCACTAATATGGTATTTTCATCGCCAACTTTTTACAGACAATTTGAGCCCTTAATGGAATAGTCAGGACCCAAGAGATTAATTTTCCTCTCGAAATCTAACCCGAACATCCTTCGGCGTTTTTCATGTTTCTTTTACGAGGTGCATTCAAGTTATAAAGCCTACGATTTCTTTTTAACTAATTATTCACCTTAACAACAATGAAACATGTGTTACTTCTCGATGTAATCTCCCTGCAGCCGTACACATTTTTTGCAACGTCGAC